>CALYLW010001558.1:0-2500 GCA_944989445.1 Ampullaceana balthica
GGGGAGGGGGGGGGGGCGCGAGGGGGGCAGGGGGAGGGAGGGGGGCGAGGCCGGGGCACGTGAGGGGTAGGAGGGGAGGGGGGATGGGCGGGATGGCGGGGGGGATACGCGGGTTGGTGGGAGGGGATGGTTGGGCGCGCGGGCGGGGGGAAGGTGGGGGGGGGGAAGACGGGGGAATGGACGGTCGACGAAGGCAGGGGAGGACGAAGGGCTGCTGTCTAATATAGCCATTCAACCAACAGTTTAAATAAGCGTAGCGAGGCGGGGGGGGCGAGGGGGGCGGGGCGGGGAGGGCAGCGTGGGGGTGGGTTACCAAATAGACCCCAGTATGTTCGCGGGGGTAAGGCACCGCGCCGGGTGGACGGCCAGGACGCGGGGGGGGGGGGGGGGGGGGGGGGGGGGGGGGGGGGGGGGGGGGGGGGGGGGGGGGGGGGGGGGGTGGGGGGGGGGGGGGGGGGGGGCGGGGGGGGGGGGGGGGGGGGGGGGGGGGGCGGGGGGGGGGGGGGGGGGTGGGGGGGGGGGGGGGGGGGGGGGGGGGGGGGGGGGGGGGGGGTGGGGGGGGGGGGGGGGGGGGGGGGGGGGGGGGGGGGGAGGGGAGGGGGGGGAGGGGGGGGGGGGGGGGGGGGGGGGGCGGGGTGGGTGGGGAGTAGTTGGAGCGTGCTGTGTCGGGGCGAGCGGGCGGAGAGAGAGGTGTGGAGTGTGAGGGGGTGCGGAGTGAGAGTGAGTGGGTGTCGAGAGGGGTGCGCGTGCGGGGGTGAGTGGGGGGCGGGGTGGGGGAGCAGGTGAGCGAGCGTGGGCGGGATGTGGTGGGCTGCGGGCTGCGCGAGAGAGCGGGAGGGGAGGGGGTGTGGGCGGGGGAGCGGAGAGGGGGGGGAGTGCGTGTGGAGGTGTGTGGGTGGGTGAGTGTGGGCGGGGTGGTGAGTGCGAGTGTGGGGGTGGAGGGGGTGTGTGAGTGGGGTGGGGGCGGGGGCAGTGTGTGTGTGCGTTGTGGGGTGCGGGCGCGAGGGAGGGGGGGGGAGTGAGCGTGAGCGGGTGCGCGCGTGGAGTGAGAGAGGTGGGGCGGGGTGGGGGATGTGGAGGTGGGTGTGGGGGGTGAGTGAGGGCGGGGTGAGAGCGGGTGTGTGTGTGGAGGGGGGTGCGTGTGTGTGGGGGAGTGAGTGTGCGAGTGAGTGTGGTGTGGGGTGTGGTGAGTGTGGGGGCGAGAGTGGGAGAGGTGGAGTGCGAGAGAGAGAGGGTGAGTGGCGTGAGCGTGGCGTGGGGGGGGGAGAGTGTGGTGAGCGAGCGTGAGAGTGTGAGGGAGTGTGAGCGAGTGTGCGGGTGGAGTGGGGGAGTGAGAGTAGCGAGAGCGGCGCGGAGGGTGGGGGTGTTGCGTGTGAGTGGAGCGCGTGTGGGGGGTGGAGGGCTGTGAGAGCGTTGGTGGGGCGGGGGGGCGGTGTGCGAGTGAGTGTGGGGGTGTGGGGTGCGGGGTGTGAGTGAGTGAGTGGCGTGGGGAGTGAGAGTGCGTTGCGTGTGGGGGTGAGTGTGAGGGCGGGGAGGGGGGTGTGTGGGGTGGGGGGGTGGTGTGTGTGTGGAGTGTGTGAGTAGTGTGAGAGTGCGTGTGTGGGGTGTGGGCGTGTGGGGAGGTGGGAGGAGGGCTGTGAGAGCGCGTGAGGGACGTGGGCGGTGCGTGAGTGGGAGTAGAGGGAGCGGGGGGAGGTGAGTGTGGGGTGAGGTGAGCGGTGTGTGTGTGTGGGTGGGCGTGTGTGGAGGGGAGTGGGGTGGGGTGGTGGGAGTGGAGCGAGGCGTGCGCGTGCGGGGCGCGCGCGGGCGTGTGAGAGAGTGTGAGTGGGTGTGTGGATGTCGCGGCGTGGGTGCGGGCGGGGTGTGTGTGTGTGTAGAGAGGGCTGGGGCGAGGGGAGATGCTTGAGGGGCGTTGTGCGGACGAGAGGATGAGGGTGCGGGAGTGGGAGAGCGCGCGCGTGTGTGCGGGGAGTGTGGGGTGAGTGTGTGTGGTGCGGGTGTGGGGGGGGTGAGAGCGCGTGTGTGGGGGGGGTGGGAGAGTGGTGAGTGGGGAGGGGTGGGGGTGTGGGGGGGGTGGTGAGTAGGGTGAGTGTGGGGGGGGGGGCGGGGTGGGGTGAGCGGTGTGTGTGTGTGTGTGGGGGCGCGTGTGAGTGAGGGGGTGAGCGCGGGGGGTGATGTGTGTGCGGTGAGCGAGGGGTGGGGGGGGGGGGTGTGGAGTGAGGGGCGCGGTGGGGGAGGTGTGTGCGTGCGGTGTGTGTGTGCGGCGGGAGTGGGGGCGAGGTGGGGGAGGGGGGGTGCGTGCGTGGGGCGTGGGGAGCGAGTGCTGAGGCGAGGGAGAGAGAGCGTGGGGGGTGAGTGTGGGGTGGGGAGGGGGGTGCGAGGGGTGTGGGGGGTGTGCGTGGGGGGGGTGGGGGTGGGGGTGCGGAGAGGGGGGGTGGGGAGCGTGGTGGGTGGTGTGTGCGGGGGGGTGTGTGAGTGAGTGTGGGGGGCGGGGTGGGGG
>CALYLW010001558.1:7500-119286 GCA_944989445.1 Ampullaceana balthica
GATATTTATAATAATTTATTAACTAATCCAGTGACTCATTATGAAATCCCGTTTTGTCCTCAGAACGCAGGGACATTTTTTCTGTAGCAAGCGTATTAAAAATATATAAAATGCAAATATGTAATCTAATAGCATACGCCCAAGTCATGCACCAGTCGAACTGTTTCAAAATTGACTTTCAAATGTCTGCATGTAAGTAGACACATTTTTTACTGTGCGGGGGGGGATTGTTGTTTTCCCATTTTAAAATTATTTTGGTGGTGGTTGTGGGATTGGTGTTGTGGGGGTTGGACTAACATCCCAGAGTGGGGGCACAGTTGACCATTTGACCAACGTCAAACCGTCTTGATGACTCATGTTTCTGACTTCGTCATAGAAGTCATAGAAATTTTGGTTTTGACGATGCTCATCACTTTCGCATATGTTGCACAAGGGAAAAGCACGAATGATGTATAGTACTTGCACTTATTCACTTGTATTGATCAAACTTATTTAGTTGTTAAAATCTTTCAGGGAATAACTTAGTCTTGCACTCACCGTTAAAATCATGTGTTCTGTCGCTATTCGCCTTGCAAGCCACCAACCACTGTAGCGAAAAGTCGCGGGTTTTTGCCGATTAAACTGAAGAAACAAATTAAATTCGTCAATCCTTATGTGTAGCCAGCCGCCAGGTATCTAAGACCTAAACTGCTGTGACACCTGCAGAACAAACTCGGGTCTCTTTCGTAGTGTTCGTTCTACGAAACACGATTTCTGCCAAAGACTTCGAACCCGTTAATTCATTCCGATCTATACCAAACAATTTCAAATTCTTGCTCTTTTGTTGTGCTCATAGACAATTTTCTTTCGTCGATTCTAAATCTTTTGAGATTTTTGACTTTTGAGTTTTCACAATTAAATAAGCAAAATAAACTTTTTTTTAAAAAGCGAAAACTCCAAAATAAAAATCCTGTCAGTCTCCATAAACGCCTGAAAAACGAAACAAAGGAAGCTCAAGAACATGATTAAAGTTTTTTGTTTACCTTGTTGGGGGCTGATACTAATTTGCTAATCAAAAATAAAGTTTTGTGTGTGTTTTTTTTCCGATTTTGGTGGCGGTCGCGATGGTTGTTTTGTGAAAAGCTATCCCAGTTTCAGCGGTTCTCGTTTAAACAGAATTTTCGGTACACGAGTTAACACTTTATACGTATAATTGTCAATGAAACATGTCCTGCCATTGGTCATATGATTAACTATTTTCTTGTTCCCAAATCTAAAGAATTTTGAGTCGGGTAAAATTGTTTATAATAAGGGCTGCGGAAATTAACGAATAATTAATAGATTAATCGTTAACATTTTTAATCGATTAAAATTAATTTGAACGTTTAAAATTCGATTAAAATTTAAGAAAATATTTCTATTTTTTGTCCCCAATTTATTAATACTTACAGACTTTTCCCTTGTATTATTATTATTTATTTAGACGAGCAAACGTATACAAAATATTTTAAACCTTATTTCTTGGATAGCAGAATGAATTTGCTGTGTCACGTCACAACTATTTGGGAGCCATGGAATTACCGCGACTTAATTGATTTCGTGACATAATGAATCGCAACTTAACGGGATCTATATATGCGTTTAAAAAAATATAATTAATTGGAATTAATCGATTAAATTTTTTTCCGAAAACCTGGCTCACAACTTAGTTTACCCGAACCACTTGGCTCACAACTTAATTTAGCCAAACCACTGGCTCACAACTTAGTTTAGCCGAACCACTTGGCTCACAACATAGTTTAGCCGAACCACTGGCTTACGGCACATATTAAACAGCGGGCATTCGATCATTCGCGCCACACGTGTGCGCTGCACACCCCACCCTGCCTCCCCCCCCCCTGCCTCCCCCCCCCGATATACTCCTATCACAATGCTAATACGGCTGCTTGTATGAAAGCGAGGCACCACGCCCAGCGGCCACGAGTCCGTTAACAATAATCAATGACTTTTGTTAAAAACCTGGACTTCATTTGTTTTCTGCGACACGTGCGGCCGAAGCATCGCATATTTAACATGTTGTTCAACTCCTCTAATGAAAATAAAACGCTATATTTGTTGGATTAAAAAGTAAAACAATTCGCTTATTTCCTTGAAGTAAAATGTAAATGATTCCCCGCCAGCAGAACGACTTTTAAGCTAAGGGAGGCCAGGGATTATAAGCGGTGTTCTCCCTTTCTTGAAAGCTGTTACTCTTCGCTACATTAACTATTCGGACTAAGGTTCTCACAAATGACTTGGTCTAGATGAGACAAAGAGATTTATGCTAAGTCCGTGAACAGATTTTAGCAGATTTATAATAAGTCATAGAGTTATTTCAGGTAATCAAGTTAGCTCAGAATAGCTTAACTATATGAAAAAGGTTGATCTAGATTTACCTGATTTTACTCTTTCCCGATCTCAAAATTAACATTTGAATGTAAATAAATGTTCAATAAATGTAATATTGTATAGACAATTACAGGCTCAAACAAGACTTTAATAATTGTAGCTTGATAATGTAATTTCTGGGTGAACTATGTTATCTTATCTTATCTGTTTACAGACGCTCCTTCTATACAGAAGATTATTGCGTCCTACGCTTATCTATGGCTTGTGTTTAGTCCTGCATTTTTATTAGAGATTTAAATGTTGATAAAGTGTTGGTTTTCCTGGATTCTTCAGGCAACCCATTCCACCCCCGAATTCCCCATATCAATGAAGTTATTAAAAAATCAAACAAAACCTTAGGCTTTATAAAAAGGAACTTCAACAAATGTAATAGAGATATAAAACTAAAATGCTACCTCACTTTGGTGAGACCTGTACTAGAATATGCATCTTCTGTATGTGACCCATCCACCAAAGAAAACATTGATAAACTAGAACAAATTCAAAAAAGAGCTGCCAGATTCATAACAGGAGAATATTCGAAACTGACAAGAATAACACCATTAGTTAAATCATTAAACCTTGAAACACTAGAGGATAGAAGAACCAAGAGCAAAGTAGTAATCATACATAAAGCAATTAATTCTAATTTAGAAATACAACACAAAGATAACTTAATACAACCCTCAGATAGACATAAGGATAAAAACACCTTTCTTATTCCGTATGCAAGAACAAACACATACAAGTTTTCCTTCTTCCCGTCCGGAATTCGGGCGTGGAATGGGTTGCCTGAAGAATCCAGGAAAACCAACACTTTATCAACATTTAAATCTCTAATAAAAATGCAGGACTAAACACAAACCATAGATAAGCGTAGGACGCAATAATCTTCTGTATAGAAGGAGCGTCTGTAAACAGATAAGATAAGATAAGATAAGATAAGATAAGATAAGAATTCCGGACGGGAAGAAGGAAAACTTGTATGTGTTTGTTCTTGCATACGGAATAAGAAATGTGTTTTTATCCTTATGTCTATCTGAGGGTTGTATTAAGTTATCTTTGTGTTGTATTTCCAAATTAGAATTAATTGCTTTATGTATGATTACTACTTTGCTTTTGGTTCTTCTATCCTCTAGTGTTTCAATGTTTAATGATTTAACTAATTGTGTTATTCTTGTCAGTTTCGAATATTCTCCAGTAATGAATCTGGCAGCTCTTTTTTGAATTTGTTCTAGTTTATCAATGTTTTCTTTGGTGGATGGGTCCCATACAGAAGATGCATATTCTAGTACAGGTCTCACCAAAGTGAGGTAGCATTTTAGTTTTATATCTCTATTACATTTATGTAACTATGTGTCCAATACATTCATGTCATGATTTTATCTCTTTCATGGATGCGACCATCATCATGGGTTTATAAAACTCTCACCGTTTCAATGGTATAAAACTGGCGATGACTTGCATTGTTCTAAGTCTCCAAGAAGTTCCTCGAACTCATCAAGAGACGTTCTCCCCTCTCACCTCAATAACAGGTGCTGCATCTTTGGAAAACAATCACATTTATTAAACTTCACTAAGTTCTTGTGAGGGCCTCTTTGATGGTGAAATTCCCTTTGGTGTATACATATCACTGAGTCCAAAATTGGCCTCTTGAAATCACTCAGACCAAACAAGAGAATGGTCGCCTCAAGACGAATGTCAACCACAATATCACGCAGATAAATTTCCTATCCAAAAACAGTTTAGTGAATGGGGCGACAATATCATGTCAGCGCCAAACACAGCATTGAGTGTGTAAGACATTTGCTATAACTTTTAACTTCTCTGCTACAAATTGATTTCTGTATGCATTGGAAACACGTACAAATACGTCACTGGTAAATGATTCAACATTCTCACACTGGAAACTAAATAGAGAGATCATTTTTCGCAATTAGTATTAGTATTAGTATTTGTATTAGTATGAGTATTAGTATTAGTATTAGTATTAGTATTAGTATTAATATTTGACTAATTGACTGCTGAGAAAATAGGAATAGTAATTATATGACCAGTAGGAGTTACATTAATTCGTTTTTAGATCCAATCGTAGCATCGTCAGATGGTCCTGACAGAATAAGACATAGTAGCCCCAGTCCAAAAGTGCAAAGGTTTTTGTGATCACTAAAGAAGAAAAAAGTCTCAACGTATTCAGCTGACAGGATTTATTTCTGAATATGTAAACAGTCTGTTTTATGGCCAATTACAAGATTACAAAAAATAACAAACATAAGTGCCTGATAGTAAATGTGAAAAAAAAATTAATCCAACAGATAAAGGTACAAAAAATGTTAATACTAATAGCTTTGTAGCTTACTGTTGACCGCGTTACCACGTGGCATTAACGTTTCATTTCTTTCCTGATTTAATTTTGTTTAGAATGTGTTACAGTAAACACATTATTATGACCATCAGCAATGTATGAAAAGAAACAATAGGGAGAAATTGGTGAATCATTAATGTTACAAAATGAGTAAATTTGACCCGTGGAACGCGGCGTGGCAGATTTATGAGTGAGCGATCCATCCAGGGGGCTTGGCTGCTTTACTCAAATGGGGGAATATTTTTCGGGCCAATTCAGAGTGAGTTTTTAGTGCGAGAAGGGGCCCTTAAATATTTGAAACTCACCGGTAAAAATCCCGCCCTCCCCCTTACACCTCTGGTATCTATCTAAAAGTGTAAAAAGCTATTTGCTATGAGCATTCTAATTTACTGAGCCCCTTCAATGAAAGTTGCCTCAATTGTGAATGTGTTTTTGATCTCAAAAGATTTATACGGGTAGGGGAGATATAGTGTGTAAATTTAATTTAAAACATTTCATTTATTAAGATTGATCAAAACATTCGCCGAAAAATCTACAAGTAGTTTACTTAAACAAGTTTTGTCACTTTTAATTTACACGTTCTATATCCCTAAAATAATAACTATCATTATAATTTATGTGAGGAAGAGATATACGGTAACCGCTGTGTAGCCGCGCATATATCTGAACGATACCGCACAGCAGGTTAGACTTACCGCGAAGCAAATTTGGTAAAATATTGCAGAAAAAATGGATGCTGGGAAATATTGCATATGTGCGGTTTTTTTATTTTTAACGCGGACCAAAAAATCAGAGTGAACATTAAAATATACCTGCTATGAAAATAACATTAAGGATTAGGCCTTTTAAATTTATTGAAAACCCAGATCCTGAATATTCAATGAACTTATTAAGGCTTTACATATTTGTGAAATTAATTGAGCTGCTCGCTCATATTTATGTAGCTGCGGGATATCACCGAATGCAATAAGTTGGCAATAGTTAAATACCATTTGAATCATATCCGTGAATTTGACTACGTCCCAACCTACAAAACGCATTCTTCATGGGCTGGAGCTTACGCCAGCACCTTGACAAATGTATGAGTCCCTGTTGCGGTTTAGAGTTGTTTTATGACGAGCACTGTATTTTCTGTTTGTTTGTTTGTTTGTTTGTTTGTTTGTTTTTTTTTGGCCACGATTTGCAACAACGTTCTGTATTTACCAAAGTGTTGATTCTTAAGTCGGGCGTTTTCAGTCAATCACGTGTGTATCTCGGTATGAAAAGGTTTAATAATTTTCAGTGACAGTTTAAAGATCTTTTAAGTCACTTTTTAAGTCTATTTTTAAGTCTATTTTTTTCGACTCACTTATTCCTGTTGATTATTGTCAACCCCACGAAAAAAAATTGATGAAATGTCAGAAGGATCTGTACTTCACTCTCACGAAAGAAAACTGATCTACACTTAAAACAAAATATTAAACGCGTGGCTCCATTGCGTCTTATCATGTCGTGTTTGATGCAGAAGACATTTGAGTAATACAGGGCGTGTATAGTTATACAACAGGGCGTGTATAGTTATACAATAGGGCGTGTATAGTTATACAATAGGGCGTGTATAGTTATACAATAGGGCGTGTATAGTTATACAATAGGGCGTGTATAGTTATACAATAGGGCGTGTATAGTTATACAATAGGGCGTGTATAGTTATACAATAGGGCGTGTACATGTATAACATAAGGCATTTACATGCATAACATAAGGCGTGTATATTTATACCATAGGGCTTGTACATTTATAACATAGAGCGTGTACATGTATAACATAGGGCTTGTACATGTATAACATAGGGCGTGTACATGTATAACACAGGGCTTGTACATGTATAACATAGGGCTTGTACATGTATAACATAGGGCTTGTACATGTATAACACAGGGCTTGTACATGTATAACATAGGGCTTGTAAATGTATAACATAGGGCGTGTACATGTATAACACGGGATTGTACATGTATAACATAGGGCTTGTAATGTACAACAAGGGGCGTGTACATATATAACACAGGGCTTGAACATGTATAACACCGGGACTGTACACGTATAACATAGGGCTTGTACATATATAACATAGGGCTTGTACATGTATAACACAGGGCTTGTACATGTATAACACAGGGCTTGTACATGTATAACAAAGGGCTTGTTCACGTATAACACAGGGCTTGTTCACGTATAACACAGGGTTGGTATACATGTATAACACAGGGCTTGTACATGTATAACACAGGGCTTCTAAATGTATAACTTAACACCAGGGCTTGTTCACGTATAACACAGGGCTTGTTCACGTATAACACAGGGCTTGTTCACGTATAACACAGGGCTTGTACAGTTATACAACAGGACTCGTACTTATATAACACAGGGCTTGTACATGTATAACACACTGCTTCTACATGTATGACATAAGGCTTGTACATGTATCATGTGAACTAAACCTGAAATATAATCGCGAATGAAACTTACAATAAATTTTTGGTCTCTAAATGATTTTTTTTTCTTTTTTTCTTTTTGGTGTTGGGGGCGGGGGTGGGTTGTAGGAGGTTACTCAAAATCATATGATATCTTGGGTGCATACGAATATTCTCAGAAAGTAATTTATGTATAGTCTTATACAACCTTTTCTTCAAATTTCATTTAAAATTGATGATTTAGGCACACCTTCATCTCCATTAAAAAGTGAAGATATGTGTTTTTGGGTTATTAATTGTGAGTTTGTCTGAGTGTAGGTCAGTGTAGGTGAACGCCCAGCGTATCTATCAGCTCTAACAAACAAGTTTTGAGTTATGTCCCATTTGATTGGAAATCTTTGAGAAATAGAGACTCATCTTAATTAGCTTAACAAATAAACAAACTAAAACCATCACGTGACAATTTACAGGGATTACGATTATTTGGATTATTTTAAGCAGAAAGTGTGATGACGAAAAACACCTTGGGGGGCATTATCAGCTGCTGTTGTTTTCAAATGAATGCATACCTGCCTGTGTTGCAGAAATCCAGCATAATGTCGAGGTCAGCTTTTTTAAAACCCAGCGTTTGTGAGTGGGTAGGTTTTCTTGAAATATGGTCTCAACCAGGTGTCCCGGCATTCATTCAAGGTGCAGGCATTAATGTCAGAGGGCGTGGATAGCCCGTACGGTCCTGCTTCCACCACCCGACCCATGATATGTTTTTGAGCATGCCGGGAATTATGTTTATATATTTTAAATAATCGAAATTAGAGTGCAGCATTGCAAAAAAATGTTTAAGAATCCTTGACATGCGCTGAGCGGGAATGTCTCAAATCTTTTCAAAAAATCTCAAACAACATTTAATTGAATTTGTAAACATCTATAATTTAAAAAATAAAAAAGAACGCAATACAAAATATATTTAAAAAAACGTTCACACTTTAACAAAATGATATGACGTGACGTCACTGTCAACATGTTTATGGATACAGTTCAATTAGTTTGTTTTTTGGGAAAAGGGGGGGTGCAACATTTCTATGTGAGTATATATATATACTAGTGTATTACCCTTCAAAAATGACGGGAGTTTTCAAAATGGATATATTTCAGTTTTTGTAATTGCCCCTTTTGCCTGAAAGCCGCATAGTAAATAATCAGAAAATGTAGAGACCAAGAGAGAAAAATTAAATCTCTTTTCCATATTGAACAATTTTATGCGCACGTTTGAAAATAGTGGGGTTTTTTTTGGTTTTTTTGTGCAATATATTTTTCAAGGTTATTTTTTTTAGCGGTGGGCTTTCTAAAATCTAGCTTTACGAACGGACGTAGCAGAGTATATATTTTGATTATATATACGAATATATGTGTTATGAGAAAACCTCCAAGCTTAGGCTTCGCGTTATATAAGTTTGCATGAATAATAATGATATAATCATGATAATAGTAAATGCATAGTGAATTACACACAGCATAAAGTGATACTGCGGCAAAGAAGTTTGAAGTTCGACGTATTAACAAATATTGCTGAGGAGTCAGCCGGACGTTAACTTGCGGCATTGAATAGTGCGCACCAATTATGAGTGCACCAATAATACAGCACAGTGCGTTAAAAATAAATTATGTGACTGTAATGTGATCCACATCACGCATATCTGTGATTTGAAGCCGTTTTAAGCTTCATCGATGATTATGACTTGTCAGTTTATTCGCCCATTTGTCCATACATTATTACCACAACATTATCAAAACATGTAAAAAATAAACTGTAATTTTACACATGTTAATAACTATTTATTTTGCATGAAACGTAGTAAGCAAAGTTTGTCACAGGATAACAGAAAAGATTAACTTATCAACTGTTAATCATATTTACAATTTAATATACACGTGTTAGTAATTCACATAAACGTTTTTATTGTTGTCAAGTCAGCACCTTTTCAAGATCTATTATGACTTGTCAGTTTATGCGCCCATTGGTCCATACATTATTACCTTTACATTATCAAAAACATGTAAATAAAAAATTGTAACTATTTACAAATATGAATAACAACGAACTATTTATTTTGCATGAAACCTTTGAAGTAAAGTTAAGCACTGGATAAAAGAAAATATTAAAGTATCAACTTTAATATACACGTTTTAGGAATTCTAATAAACGTTTTCATTATTGTCAAGTCAGCACCCCTTCCAGTTCTATATTAAAAGCAAAGATTTTTTATTCAAAATTAGTCTAAGACGCATTAAAATATTACATGTAAATAACAATAAAAAAACTATTGTGGGGAGGAGTCCGATTTTTAAATATGTTATTTTTTTAAACATACAAATATGCAATCTCAAAGTGTATAAAAGAAAAACAAACGCTAAACTGAAGCATAAGTTGACAAATTTCATTTGCAGTAATAAATAATGGCTTTGTAGTTCAAAACGCATCGAAACTTGACAACCGAACGACAACCAATTGTAAATTTCATAAACCGAAAAACGAATGTTATATATTAATATAGAAAATTAAATTTATAATTACGTACGTAATATTGACATGGACACATACACAAAAACGGACATTTAATACAAAAAAATAATAATAATATTAATCACATCAAATAAAACATTGCTCTTTTTACTTCGTTCCTTCACACATTAATAAAAGCTCAAATAATGACGTCACGTCACAATATTTTATGGTGAGCAACACATTTTTTTAATCTCGAAAGCAACATTTTTATTTTTTTTAATCGGGAGTTACCTCGCATAGCGTCAGGACTGACAGACACTACTTGCGTGACAGATTGCAAATTATGTTATTTAACTAGCGTACACCCGTCAAAATGACGGAAGTTTTCAGCTGAAATCTATTTATTTTATAAAAAATGCACTTTTTTAGGACGCCTAGGGCGCCGACTTTTTTCAAAAGCCCAACTAACTTGTCATTGTTTGATAAATACAAAATATTAACATTTCTGAAATGTACACAAAGTACAAAGATCCCTTTTCCAAAATTAAAATATGAGCGAAAACAATGACGTCATATAATTTTTTTTACAGCGCACATTTAATTTGCACACCTTTTGATGCTTTGGTGCAGTAATTTGGTTTTCCCTGCTTTCTAAAATTAGTAGCGTCAGGACTGACAGACACTACTTGCGTGAGAATTGCAAATTATATTGTTTAAAATTAATAATATATATAAGTATATATATATATTAGGGCTGCGGAAATTATCGATTAATTTCTCGATTAATCGTTAAAAATTTTATCGATTAAATATCGATTAAAATAATTTTAATCGAAAAAAATTCGATTAAAATTTAAGAAAATATTTATAATATTTTTAAAAAAAAAGTAATAAATAATAAATTATTAATAATTAATAATAATTTATATATATTTTTTACGTACAAACATCTCCCGCGTAATATTAAAATTTATTTTATCAATTTACGTTGACCAGCAGACGTTAACTATAAAATGGCTGACAGCCAGAGCCGTCATTACACCATTTCGGGCCCCCGGGCAAAGAAATAGTGTTGGGCCCTTCCCCGCAGGAATAAAAAATGAATATACATAATATATATAAAAATATTCCCATGCATGTGCGCCCCCGGGCAAATGCCCAACGGACCTATGCGTTAGAACGGCCCTGCTGACAGCATCAGCGCAGTTAAATTTAAAACCTATAACTAGAAAGTTGAGCAAGTATGTTGTTTTTTTATATTAAGCTAACTGCGAATGGCAAAGTCGAAGATGGTGAAAACGTTTACTGTGTCCACTGCCATAAACAATTCTCTTTTAAAGGATCAAATACATCGCTGACGTACCACCTTCAGCACAAATCAAGTATCAACACATTGTCATGAAATTTAGTTCAAAATATTATTAATTTTCAATATCCGTGAGAAATGTTCAGTTTAATGACGTCATATATTTCTATTTTTGGTTTTAATCGAAATTATTGATTAATTAATCGATAATTTTTCAAAAGTTAACGATTAAATTTTAATTAATCGATAACAACCCTAATATATATATATATATATATATATATATATATATATATATATATATATATATATATATATATATATATATATATATATATATATATATATATATATATATATACATGCGAATAATCAAACTTCTGGGCTGTCGAATAAATGCAGCGTTGAAAGAAAAAAAAATCATTACAAAAAATCATTACAAAAAATCATTTTAATATTTGTTTTTCTACGTTTCAGATTTGATGAAGTTTTGGTTTTGCTTTTCTCAGAAAGAACCAGACTGTTCAAATGTGTACGAAAATCCCCCCACCCATTTTTTTTTCTTAATGCAAATTGTCCCAACGCGTCGGAGCGAAGCATATCGTAGACAAAATAGCATTAATTAATCCAAGCGGAAAGAGTACGAACCAGTGTTAGTCAATATGTTAGTCAATATGTTAGTTAAGTCATTTGACTGGCGGTAAAGTCGAGACTGAGCATTTTAAGTGACTGCTATTCAAGGGGTCAATAGTGCACGCGTGGGCCATACAAAGGATCGGGATTAACTCTCTGTGTTCAAACAGGATTATCAGAAAAATATTCAGTCAGGGGCGTGTACGGGCGAGGAGGGGGATGGAGATTATGAATGGGAAGTTTTGAACATTTAATGGCAATGTCCCTCCCTTGAAGACGCGATATTTTTGTTTGGGTCGAACTCTTGCCCACGCAAAATATAAATAATGTATTTTTTATTTTTAGAAACGTAATAAAAACTATCGGCAGCGAAAGATTCAGATAACGTTATCCAAAGTTCACCACGGGATTTTATTTGAGGTATTTATTAAGTATCTTTGTATCGATGCAATGAGTGGGATGATGTTGGTGCGGCGGTTGCTAGGCGACGGGCGTGATCACCCTTGGCAGGCTGGTGATGTTGGGGGGTCGCATTTTCGTCCAATTGGAGAAATTTTCTGGCAAACTTTGGGAGGCCGAATTCCTCTTTTGACACGAGGGTTATAAATGTAGGCATTTTCACTGCACCATGGGTGGGGGGAGGGGTTTGGGGTGGAGGTCTTCAGAGGTTGAGAGTGCGTAAAAAAAGTTGTTTAGTTTTTTGGGAACAAAATTATGTTCAATTTAAAAAGGCTTCGGATGACAATGGTATCCGTGTCAAGGATGACCTTAAAAGATTGTTAGGAGTTTAACCGAAGTGGGTGTAAACATGGCATGGTGTGGAAAATTGTGGAGAGGCTTGGATCTAAACCGCAAACAATCTAGGTCTGGAATATCATTTGAAATCTTGATAAACATCGTATATAAAAAAAATCCTGTCAGAGCTTTAATTGTTTAGTTTAATGGGAGAATTTAAGACGAATGCTATAAATTAAATGTATAAAAGAGAGAGAGAGAGAGAGAGAGAATGTAAGATATCATAAATCTGATAGACTGATCATTGGGCCGGGGAAATGATGGGTCGGAGACAATAGAAAGATTTGAAATTAGCAATAGTGATCGAAACAAATGTCCTAAGGTAGGAAGTGAATTTCTTTTTTCTTTCTATTTTTATTTATTTTATTTTTATTTATTTATTTTGGGGGGGGGGTGAAAAAGAAATAACTTTAGGACATTTTAATTTCTGAAAGTTAACGGAGACTTCTGGTACGGATGTAAACTCTGTAAGTCATTTCACCTTCCAATCATTCCCTGAGTCACAGCTTAAGTGGGCTGATGATAATGACAATACGAAAATACATTTAAAATACATAAATTATCCACAGTGACTCTTTATTATCCCACTATTGACTGGTGTAGCATGTAGACTCTCAATATTGAAATAGTTTGTACGTCGCCCTGTGGCATTCTCGTATCCCATCAATATGGGATTTAATCCGCGTCGATCGGTGTCTCGGTTAGCAATGTCATTAAAAAAAACAGCAGGCTTTGTTGCGATCCGATTATTATTTTTTTAAATTTTATTTTTTTTGCACAATGGCAAAATGGCAAAGTTCCATAATTCTGACAGTCTACCTCAGCATAGGTGGTCTACGGCCCGCAGTCGACTCACCGACAGCTCTCGCTCTCACCCTCACAAGCGATGTTGACACGTTTTATGGTGAGTGTTTGGTCACAGCCTTACGACGGCTGAGATTTAGCTTAAACAGCTTTTTACCGGTGACTTTGTAAGGGCTTAGCAAGTTGAAATTTGTGCTACTGACAATTAAGGTTTTATTCACTTGGTTCATTTTTTTGGTTTAAAAAATAAATTGTAGAGTAGCTTGTGTTAAATTGTTAATAAATGAAGTGTTAAAAATAGCAGCAGAAACAAAAAATATCAAATCTTGAGCGCACACATGTGATTATCAATCACCATTGCATTGCTCCGTCGCAACATGTTTTAGCTGTTATCAAGGAATTTGTGCTGGGAATGTAAAAAGTGGTCTCTTTGCGATAGGAAAAATAAATAATATTTGAGCTTTATTCGTTATCTTTCTTAGGTGATAAAGCGATAGTAACAGAAAATAACAATTGAAAATGGTGCAGCACAACTGAAAGAAAAAATTAAGGTGGCCCAAAATAACACAGTATTTTAATAGGAGGTATTGCTTTGAAGGGTATGCACTTTGTGTCTGTGTCTGTGTCTGATCGACCAGTGAACTGTAATTGTATAGATAAAGAGAATCATTCTCATAACAGAAAGTAAAAACAGAATTCTCGAGAGCGCAAATCTTTAGATAACTGCTTTCATATTTCTAACACATTAAGTTGGAGAACATGTTGAATTATCCATCTCTGCAATCCAACATAATAGATTGCGGTGATTTATGGTTTTAAAAATATAAACGAATCCAACTATTATATTTTATGAAGAGGGTCAAATAAATTATCTGGTCGATTAGAGGTCATTAGCTGTTAATAGAGTACGCCTGAAGAACAATGTTCTTCATGCTGTCAGTACCATGTCACTTGATGGCATCAGTACCATGTCACTTGATGACATCAGTACCATGTCACTTGATGACATCAGTACCATGTCACTTGATGGTATCAGTACCATGTCACTTGATGACATCAGTACCATGATTTGGAAATACAGCACAAAGATAACTTAATACAACCCTCGGATAGACATAAGGATAAAGACACCTTTCTTGTTCCGTATGCAGGAACAAACACATACAGGTTTTCCTTCTTCCCGTCCGGAATTCGGGCGTGGAATGGGTTGCCTGAAGAATCCAGGAAAACCAACACTTTATCAACATTTAAATCTCTAATAAGAATGCAGGACTAAACACAAACCATAGATAAGCGTAGGACGCAATAATCTTCTGTATAGAAGGAGCGTCTGTAAACAGATAAGATAAGATAAGATGTCACTTGATGACATCAGTACCATGTCACTTGATGCCATCAGTACCATGTCACTTGATGACATCAGTACCATGTCACTTGATGCCATTAGTACCATGTCACTTGATGCCACCAGTATCATGTCACTTGATGCCATCAGTACCATGTCACTTGATGCCATCAGTACCATGTCACTTGATGACATCAGTACCATGTCACTTGATGCCACCAGTACCATGTCACTTGATGCCACCTGTACCATGTTACTTGATGACACCAGTACCATGTCACTTGATGCCATCAGTACCATGTCACTTGATGCCACCAGTACCATGTCACTTGATGACACCAGTACCATGTCACTTGATGCCACCAGTACCATGTCACTTGATGCCATCAGTACCATGTCACTTGATGCCATCAGTACCATGTCACTTGATGCCATCAGTACCATGTCACTTGATGCCACCAGTAGCATGTCACTTGATGCCACCAGTACCATGTCACTTGATGACACCAGTACCATGTCACTTGATGCCACCAGTACCATGTCACTTGATGACACCAGTACCATGTCACTTGATGCCACCAGTACCATGTCACTTGATGCCATCAGTACCATGTCACTTGATGCCATCAGTACCATGTCACTTGATGCCATCAGTACCATGTCACTTGATGCCACCAGTAACATGTCACTTGATGTCACCAGTACCATGTCACTTGATGCCATCAGTACCATGTCACCTGATGCCATCAGTACCATGTCACTTGAAGCAACTGTAATAGGTCAAGAAAAGACGTATATATGCCTTCATTTTTTCACAGAAACAATATTGCTCAACTATAAATACTTTACCTTCAGACTAAATACATACCTATTTTCAACATCCTAACCTATAAACGTTTGTATTTCTCGGATAACTTCTTAGTTGTCTTGCTTATCAACTAACATCAATATACTTGGTATAAAGTATTGCTAGGTTTTAAGCATTATTTTTAATGCAATTTTCCTTGGGATAAATTGCGCATATATATTTGAAATTTCTGTAGAGCTTGCACAAGCAACTCCTCCTGAACCATACCAGATAGAGGGTTCAGGTCTTTTGCAAATATGCTAAGGAAGTCCCAAGGATCTGCAACGGCAAAAAAAAATAATCCCGAAAAGGTTTACTGGATTTCCTTTGAAATTTTTTTTTAAAAAAAACGAAAAAAATCTCAGTTTTTTGTCAATTTCTCGCCAACCATAACAACTGCCGGGTTAAAATAAACGCCAAACGATAGCCAATAATATTTAGCACAATGTTGAAGACGGAATACGTGTAGTTGACCATGCTCATGTAGTTTGCAATTTTAGCAGCAATTTTTGAAAGCAAATGTGTTATTTAGTTTCAGAATTATTGTTTTGAAATGACTTTTAATTTTAATCTAGAAGGATACTTAATTGGGTTTTCCCGCTTTGTGAATGCTTGTTAGATTGTTGCGTGGTGTGCTCTATATTGACACATTCTTGGTGTGATGTAGTGGGAGGGGATATGAGGTCATATTGTGTTTACTTTCAGAATTAATTATTTGAATCGACTTTTAATTTAATCTAGAATAATTTCCCTTGAATAAAAAATCGGAAATTCTTTTTGGAAATTGCGTTTAAATACTCATTCGAGTTTTTATTAGTTGTTTTATTTTAGCTTATTAACTTTTTCCAAATGAAAATTATTACATACATTTTGTTTTAAACAGCTCTATAAACATATACAACTGAAAAAATAAAAAAAAACCAAATATCATAAGTTTTGATATTCAGAATAGAATTATTTTATGAATACTTGTGTTGTGGAAACAACAAAAAAATGAAAATCGTCGCGTTGTGAAAAAGTTGCTGTTCTGACGTGAAAATAATGAATTCTTTCATTCTCTTGGGAAGTAATTTATTGTTATCAACAAGTAAGTCTCTTTTACTTAATTAGTTGTTAATGACAGATCATGTGCGTCACGTTCGTGGATCAGTTGATGTTTCTCCATGTTTTATAATTTTAAACCATCCGGTTGATGTATTTGTCATAACGACGATGTTTTCATTTCGTCTATGTTAATTTTATGTATTTTCTAAATCAGGGGTCTCCCAACTACGGCCCGCGGGCCAGATGCAGCCCGCGAGGCCCTCTCATCCGGCCCCTTGAGACCTTTTAAACCTCAAAAAAAAAGATACTGATTTTACCTGTAGTTTAACACAAAACTGCCCGCAAGTCGGCCCGCAAACTGATGTTTAACAGTAAATGCGGCCCAGGGTTGCCAGATTGTAATTTGGGTAAAAGGCCAAACTGACTGCCAAAAAGGCCAAAAAAAGGCCCAAAAAAGGCCAAACTTATGTTATATGAAAAATGTCAACAAAAATGACGTCATGCACCTAGGGGGCGGGTAGGGGTTCACAGATTTATGGCGAGGGGGAGGGTGGTT
The DNA here is from genome assembly GCA_944989445.1 of Ampullaceana balthica. Lineage (NCBI taxonomy): Eukaryota > Metazoa > Mollusca > Gastropoda > Lymnaeidae > Ampullaceana > Ampullaceana balthica. The sequence continues at coordinate 24,561 of CALYLW010001558.1, forward strand.
TTAAGAACTGTGACGTCATATTGGAAAGGGTCTAGCTCTTGATTACGTGTGACGAGTGGTGGGGGCAGGGGGGTGAAAATACATTGAAAATCTGCCAAAATCGCGTGACGTCATTTATGGACGGCTCATAACGGCTGAAAATTATTTAACAATTTAAAATGAAGGTAGAACCAGGAGAAAAAGGATAATAAATGTGTAAATGACAATGTTCGTATGTATGGTTGTACTCACAAAATAAATAGACTATGATACTAAGCTTCAGGTCATCCTTTTCCTCTTGACTGCTATTTACAGTATTATTATAAACTTTATCAGATGTCAAGTCATCAAGCATTCTTGGTGAAATGAGAAAGTTCTCACTGCATTTATTTGTAAACAAAAGCTCAGCCTTGACTCTAACACTAGCGTATAAAAGTGTGAGCTGCATTCTTTTTCTGGCTTTTTCTTAATAGCCTTTTCGTTAAAAATGTTAATGTCTAGCATACACGTAAGCTATTCAAAAATAGAAAATAATTAATAAGGTTATTGACTTTAAATTATTGGCAAATTAAAATAATTTTTTTGTGAGAAACATTATTTTTATACATATTTTATATATATATATATATATATATATATATATATATATATATATATATATATATATATATATATATATATATATATATATATATATATATATATATATTAAAGAAAAAGGCCAAAAGGCCCAAAAAAATTTTTGAGGCCAAACCCTCTTAAAAAAGGCCAAATTTTGAGAATTTGGCCTTAAAAAGGCCAATATGGCAACCCTGATGCGGCCCTCCGCAGAAAAGTTTGTAGACACCTGTTCTAAATAAAAGAATCAAATTCATATCAATAGCTCAGCGAGTAGTGCCATAGTACCTGATTTTGAAGCTGACTCTCATCTATCAAGACATTATTTCTTAATAATAAACCTGTTTTTAATAGTATGGAATCGACATAAATATAAATGACGGCTGTATAGTTTCAATTCTTATCGCTTGCACCAATACATGCATCTTCTTATACCGTTTCGCTTAACAATACCTTTAATTTTTTTTTATAGTAATAACGTATAATTTTTAAAGTATATGCTTTGTAATGTTAAAGTTAAAGTATTATTTCCCGTTGCAAGTAATATTTAAAATGAAACTTACGGGACAAAAACAATATTTTATAATACAGTCGGACCTCGCTAAGTCGAACTCAAAGAGACTCGAAAAAAATTCAACTTACGGAGTTTTCCAGTTAAGGAAAATGGCGTAATAAGCTTTGACATAATTAACCGGAAATCTAGTAATATAAATATTGGGGCTATATATACCTTTTTTGAGGACAGATTTCATAAAAATTTAATAAAAGATACGAGTCAATATGTAAATGTAGGTATATTGTGAAGGATGTATCTTATCAGCTATTTATTAAATTTTCGTTTATTTAAGACAGCTCATAGGACTTGAAAAAGGAAAAACAGTTTCGTATTTTACTATGCTAACAATTTTGAGAAAATAGTGATTCGAATGTATTTATGCTTCAAAACATTGTTTCGCTGAAATTTAATCTAAAAATAGAACATTACTCATTGAGCTATAACGTTTTCCGGTTTTAGAAATGACAAACCCTATAGGCGCAGAATTTGGCCGGGACCTAACAATTTATTCGAGAGAGGTTTTCGACTGAGTGAGGTTCGACTTAGGTTCCGACTGTATTTAACATAATTGGAAGAAATGCTTTCATAAATCCTCAAGTTTGTCTCTCAGCTCTTAGCACTTGATTCAGTTATTCTGTGAAAATGAGCTGCACATAAAATCTACATTTAAAAAAAAACTACAATATTGTTTAGTCTTATAGCAAATCGTCATTATTATTTGCTCAAAGAAATTTCAAAAGCGCATTATTATACCACAAGGTTTCCGTTTGTTTAAATGTGTTAATAATAATAATAATAACCCACTTTTCAGACCATGATGGACTATGGAGTAAGTGAAGTAGCGTTCACAAGTTTCATTGAGCCACCACTAACGAGCAAGGGATTGTGTGGCTAGCACAATGCCCAAGGGGCCTTGCCAGTACCGAGGCTCTAACCCGAGAATCGAGTCTTTTTTGTGTGCCTCGGTTCGACAGTCCAGTGCGCTACCACATAGACCACCGCGCCCTTAAATTTGTTACAAGTCAGCAAATGTCGACGCCCCTCAACTCCTCACACATTTTCTAATATATATCCTCTCAATGCTTTTCTTCTCTGAAAAGACATACATCATTGATCTCAGTGCTTCTCAACTTTTGAAACGTTTATGGCCACTCACATCTCGGGCCCCTCCACTATCCTTCCTCTACTGCAATTTAAATCTAAATACATTTTCCCTTACATACTTATCGTCTCCAGCCATTTCCTATCTTCCACCTTTGCGGCGTAAGGAACATCTTGAAAATCCCCGATAAACATGCTTGGATTTGTTGAAAGTTGGGAAATGTTTTAATTGACCAAGTCTGGGTGTGTGTATAAACGCGTGTTCGACTGAATGTGTGTGTGTGTCTGTGTGTGTGTTTGTGTGTGCCTGTGTGTGTCTGTATGTATGTGTGTCTATGTGTGTGTGTGTCTGTGTGTGTATCTGTGTATGTGTCTGTGTGTGTCTGTGTCTGTGTGTGTATGTGTGTGTGTGTGCGTCTGTGTCTGTGTGTGTGTGTGTGTGTGTGTGTGTGACATAGTCACCTTTATACCAAATCCGAGCCACACGCAAGAATGAAGCCTGCATACCTCGGCCAACACTCACTCTCTCTCTCTCTCACATGCACTCCCATAACAACAAATCTGCCGATAGCTTAGTGTGTTAATCCTTATTTACAGAACATTATTTGCATTCATTGGGCTGCAAGGACTTGGCTATTTGTTTCATTGAGTTAAAACTTTTTATGTGCCCAGTAATCTCGATCCCAAATGGTGCTGCTCAGAAACATTGAACACATAATTGTTTCCACTTTAAATTGAAGGTATGTATATTATTAAATATCATAATAGAATAACAAGGTTCTAAGTGGAATTTGTGAAAAAAATGAGTTTTAGCCACCGGGGTATGGTCCATGTATCAACCTATCGTGGTAAAAAATATGAAAGCTGTATCTGGAGACAATTTTGTAGGAACTAGAGCAGTGGTTCCTAACCTTTTGGGGTCCATGCACCCCTTCAGATGCCCAAAAAAGTGCATGCACACCCTCGTGAAACTTGCAGAAAATGCATAATAAACTATGTTTATTTTAGGAACACAACAGTTTTGACCATACGCAACAGGGAATTTAGTGAGAGATCTGCTGCTTCTTATGATCAATCAGCGATTTAAATCTGGGGACTGTTTTGGACAAAGCAACTCTCATGTCATCCTCTGCATTCAACTTATTCCTTTCCTTGGTTTTAATCTTCAAAGGTGTGGAGAATCCTGCTTCACAGAGATAGGTTGAGGCAAATGGAAGGAGAGTTAGTACTGCCCTCTTGGCTAGATGTGGGTAGGAATCTAGCTGGGCACACCAAAATTTAATCAAGGTATTGCAACTGAAGGCACTCCTCAGTACTTCTCTAGTTCTCAAATCAATCAGGTCATCTTTAGCAAAGTCACTGTCATTAATGTTGTCCAAGTCACAGAGAAAAGGATTGCGAATCCAAAGGTATTTCCTAGAAATGTCTTGACAGAAATACCCATCAAAGGACCTTTGCAATATTGAAAGGTGCTCTGAAATTTCCCCTTTGATGTTGTCAGGCAGTGATACCTCAGTGCTTCCTTCTGCACCAGATATTACAACTTCATCCAAGATTGGAAAGTTGGCCAAGTTGGACTTTTCTAGTCGTCGTTGGAAGAGTGGCAGTTTGTTAAGGAAGGCTTGCAATCTCTCAGTAGCATCCATTACAGTCACAGCAGGTCCTTGGAGAGATGTGTTCAACTCATTCAATATGGTGAAGTTGTCAGCCAGTTATGCCAAGTAATGAATGAAATTTGGACAGTCAAACTTGTCAGCAAGGTCACTCTCTTTTTCTCGCAAGAAAATGGCAAGCTCCACTCTCAGTTCTACTAACCAAGAAAGTATCCATCCCCTGGACAACCAGTGCACCTCAGCGTGGTAGAGCAGAACTTCATGCTCAGAGCTCACCTCCTGACAGAACAACTTGAAGAGGCAGTGGTTCAAGGCATGTGAGCGGATAAAATTTACAACTTGGACTGCAGTAGAAAGAAGTGACTTCAAGGTTGGAGGTAGAGTTTTGCATGCCAGGGCCTGACGATGAAGGATACAGTGTGTAGTGACAATATCTGGAACTTCTTTCTTTACCAGTGCTGAAAATCCTGACTTATTACCGAGCATGGAGGGAGCACCACCTGTGCAAATTGAAGAAATTCTTGTAGTCCAGTCAAATTGGTTTTCAGAGGAGAATGCCCTGACTAGCTGCAGCACATCAGCAGCTTTGGTAGTAGCTAGGAGTTGATTACAAAAGAGAAATTTCTCCTTCAGCATTCCACTGAGAACATATCTCAGAAATACAAGAATCTGACTGCATTGTGCTACATCAGTTGATTCATCCAGCTGCATGCTAAATGGAAAAGGACTGCTTCTCAACTCGCACAAGACTTGATTCAGAATGTCTGCAGCCATGTCACTAATCTTGGAATAAATAGTGTCATTGGACAAAGGCACTTTCTCAACCTGCTTCCTCTGCTAGTGACCACACATCAGTTCCACCATCTCCAGAGCAAAAGGCTTCACCAAAGTTTCTCCAATGGTGTGGTGCTTCTTGTTCTCTGCAATAAAATATGCAACCTTGAAGGATGCCTCCGGTGCAGGTTACTGTGAGAAAGAAAATTCAAGCTTTGGCAAGGTACCTGAGGCCAAGAAGCGAGCTCTCTTCTGCTTGAAGACCTCAACACTGTCCTTGGAATTGGATGGATGGACTTTCTCCAAGTGCTCTCGGAGCCTAACAGGCTTCATGTTGTCGTTGCGCATTATTTTTCCACAGAGGAAGCACTGAGGCTTTTGTGTTCCATCTCTATCTCTCTGTTTTCTTCTTATTATTTATCAACGATTTTGAGGGGGTGATGACAATCGGAAAGTCGTACTAGTCACAGGCAATTTTTTAAACTGACGAGGTTGATGTTTTTAATGACCGGATTTGGATGCTCAACTCAAGATTTTTGGTTTCAATGACGAATAATGGCTTACAATTAACGTTTTTAACACCTTTGCAGCGTTCCGAGCAATAAAAGTGAAGGAAAAAAATCCCACCGTTTACATCCGCTCAAAACAGTTGGAGTGTCACCGGAAGACATAAATCTGACGTATTTGATGACAGAAATAAATTATTATTTTTAGAAAACTGTGACGTAAAATACGAAATTACGAGGCGCACGTAGAGCGAACCGTTCATTTTGCGAAAAAGTTTTTCCGTCATTTTTCGATATACGCAGAACGATGTATATGGACGCCCTTTAACGCGGCATGACTTGCTTATTGTTTATATTTTCAGATTATCAGTTTTTCTTTCTTTTTTTTTCCTACTTCTTTTTTTTCTTCCTCTTTTTTTTCCCCTCTGAATGGTTCATACACCCCCTGGAACCTGCTCATGCACCCCTTGAGGGTTCATGCACCACTGGTTAGGAACCCCTGAACTAGATAATATCAAGGTTCTAACTAAATAAATAAATAAATTAGTCTGTATGAGTTTGTTACGATTGTATTTTCAAACGCGAACATTTTAGTTATACCATACGTTTACCTATTATTTGCTGGTTTTTGTTTAAAATGTATAATTTATTTATTTTAGCAAAAACGATTTGTTTTAAAATTAACTGATAAAATCCTTCAATGCGTTGTTGTACATTATTCTTTCAAAATAAACTTTCATATCTTTTTGAGGCAGGTGATGGAAAATTGGATTTTCTTTTAGTAGCACAGTCAATGATAATTACTCTTTTATAACAAAACAAAAAAACGATATCATTTGTGGCAATGGTTTGCTTTAAATTATATTTTTTTAAATAACATCTAATAAACTTTTTTGGTCAACTTCCCATAGGCTTTGTCATTTCTAAAACCTGAAAACGTCGTAGCTCAAGATTAATGATCTATTTTTAGATTACATTTTAGTGGAACAATGTTTTGAAGCATAGATACAGTCGAATCAATATGTTCTCAGGATTGTTAACATAGTAAAATTACGAAACTGTTTTTCCTTTTTCAAGTCCAATAAGCTGTCTTAAATTAACGAAGAATTAACAAATAGATGATAAAATACATCCTTCTCAGTATACCTACTTTTACATATTGACTCGTATCTTTTATAATATTTATAAGAAATTTGTCCTTAAAAAAGATATATATATATATATATAGCCCCAATATTTTATTAATAGATTTCCGCCAGATTATGACAAGGACTATACAATAAACCTTGAGCTACCTGCCTCTTCAGACTTTAAACTCTTTATAAGAGGAGATATAAAATATGTACCGCAAGTTATTGTTTCTTTCGATAAACGTAAATATTTTTTCGATATGGCATTGGTCTTTTTAAACATTAAATGCACCAATAGAAATGGGGGAAATTCATTATGGAGTCGGAAGTCTCTTGGTGCGATTATGGGTTCTATGTCTTGGTACATTGATGGGTTCCATATCTTGGTGCGATGATGGGTTCTATGTCTTGGTACGTTGATGGGTTCCATATCTTGGTGCGATGATGGGTTCTATGTCTTGGTACGTTGATGCGTTCCATATCTTGGTGCGATGATGGTTTCTATCTCTTTGTGCGATGATGGGTTCTATATCTTGGTACGATGATGGGTTCTATCTCTTTGTGAGATGATGGGTTCTATCTCTTGGTGCGATGATGGGTTCTATCTCTTGGTGAGATGATGGGTTCTATCTCTTGGTGCGATGATGGGTTCTATCTCTTGGTGCGATGATGGGTTCTATCTCTTGGTGAGATGATGGGTTCTATCTCTTGGTGCGCTGACGGGTTCTATCTCTTGGTGCGATGACGGGTTCTATCTCTTGGTGCGATGATGTGTTCTATCTCTTGGTACGATGATGGGTTCTATATCTTGGTGCGATGATGGGTTCTATCTCTTGGTGCGATGACGGGTTCTATCTCTTGGTGCGATGATGAGTTCTATCTCTTTGTGCGATGATGGGTTCTATCTCTTTGTGCGATGATGGGTTCTATCTCTTTGTGCGATGATGGGTTCTATCTCTTGGTACGATGATGGGTTCTATATCTTGGTGCGATGATGGGTTCTATCTCTTGGTGCAATGATGGGTTCTATGTCTTTGTGCGATGATGAGTTCTATCTCTTTGTGCGATGATGGGTTCTATCTCTTGGTGCGATGATGGGTTCCATATCTTGGTGCGATGATGGGTTCTATCTCTTGGTGCGATGATGGGTTCTATCTCTTGGTGCGATGATGGGTTCTATCTCTTGGTGCGATGATGGGTTCTATCTCTTGGTGCGATGACGGGTTCTATCTCTTGGTGCGATGACGGGTTCTATCTCTTGGTGCGATGATGAGTTCTATCTCTTTGTGCGATGATGGGTTCTATCTCTTTGTGCGATGATGGGTTCTATCTCTTTGTGCGATGATGGGTTCTATCTCTTGGTACGATGATGGGTTCTATATCTTGGTGCGATGATGGGTTCTATCTCTTGGTGCAATGATGGGTTCTATCTCTTGGTGCGATGATGGGTTCTATATCTTTGTGCGATGATGGGTTCTATCTCTTGGTGCGATGATGGGTTCTATCTCTTGGTGCGATGATGGGTTCAATCTCTTGGTGCGATGATGGGTTCTATCTCTTGGTGAGATGATGGGTTCTATCTCTTGGTGCGCTGACGGGTTCTATCTCTTGGTGCGATGATGGGTTCTATCTCTTGGTACGATGATGGGTTCTATATCTTGGTGCGATGATGGGTTCTATCTCTTGGTGCGATGACGGGTTCTATCTCTTGGTGCGATGATGAGTTCTATCTCTTTGTGCGATGATGGGTTCTATCTCTTTGTGCGATGATGGGTTCTATCTCTTTGTGCGATGATGGGTTCTATCTCTTGGTACGATGATGGGTTCTATATCTTGGTGCGATGATGGGTTCTATCTCTTGGTGCAATGATGGGTTCTATGTCTTGGTGCGATGATGGGTTCTATCTCTTGGTGCGATGATGGGTTATATCTCTTGGTGCGATGATGGGTTCTATCTCTTGGTGCGATGATGGGTTCAATCTCTTGGTGCGATGATGGGTTCTATCTCTTGGTGCGATGATGAGTTCTATCTCTTGGTGCGATGATGGGTTCTATCTCTTTGTGCGATGACGGGTACTATCTCTTTGTGCGATGATGGGTTCTATCTCTTGGTGCGATGACGGGTTCTATCTCTTTGTGCGATGATGGGTTCTATCTCTTTGTGCGATGATGAGTTCTATCTCTTTGTGCGATGATGGGTTCTATCTCTTTGTGCGATGACGGGTTCTATCTCTTTGTGCGATGATGGGTTCTATCTCTTTGTGCGATGATGGGTTCTATCTCTTTGTGCGATGATGAGTTCTATCTCTTTGTGCGATGATGGGTTCTATCTCTTTGTGCGATGACGGGTTCTATCTCTTTGTGCGATGATGGGTTCTATCTCTTGGTGCGATGACGGGTTCTATCTCTTGGTGCGATGATGAGTTCTATCTCTTGGTGCGATGATGGGTTCTATCTCTTTGTGCGATGATGGGTTCTATCTCTTGGTGCGATGATGGGTTCTATCTCTTTGTGCGATGATGGGTTCTATCTCTTGGTGCGATGATGGGTTCTATATCTTTGTGCGATGATGGGTTCTATCTCTTTGTGCGATGATGGGTTCTATCTCTTTGTGCGATGATGGGTTCTATCTCTTTGTGCGATGATGGGTTCTATCTCTTTGTGCGATGATGGGTTCTATCTCTTGGTGCGATGATGGGTTCTATATCTTTGTGCGATGATGGGTTCTATCTCTTGGTGCGATGATGGGTTCTATCTCTTGGTGCGATGATGGGTTCTATCTCTTGGTGCGATGATGGGTTCTATATCTTGGTGCGATGATGGGTTCTATATCTTTGTGCGATGATGGGTTCTATCTCTTGGTGCGATGATGGGTTCTATCTATTGGTGCAATGATGGGTTCTATCTCTTGGTGCGATGATGGGTTCTATCTCTTGGTGCGATGATGGGTTCTATCTCTTGGTGCGATGATGGGTTCTATATCTTTGTGCGATGATGGGTTTTATCTCTTTGTGCGATGATGGGTTCTATCTCTTTGTGCGATGATGGGTTCTATCTCTTTGTGCGATGATGGGTTCTATCTCTTTGTGCGATGATGAGTTCTATCTCTTGGTGCGATGATGGGTTCTATATCTTTGTGCGATGATGGGTTCTATCTCTTTGTGCGATGATGGGTTCTATCTCTTGGTACGATGATGGGTTCTATCTCTTGGTACGATGATGGGTTCTATCTCTTGGTACGATGATGAGTTCTATCTCTTGGTGCGATGATGGGTTCTATCTCTTGGTGCGATGACGGGTTCTATCTCTTGGTACGATGATGGGTTCTATCTCTTGGTACGATGATGGGTTCTATCTCTTGGTACGATGATGAGTTCTATCTCTTGGTGCGATGATGGGTTCTATCTCTTGGTGCGATGACGGGTTCTATCTCTTGTTGCGATGACGGGTTCTATCTCTTGGTGCGGTGATGAGTTCTATCTCTTTGTGCGATGATGGGTTCTATCTCTTTGTGCGATGATGGGTTCTATCTCTTGGTACGATGATGGGTTCTATCTCATGGTACGATGATGGGTTCAATCTCTTGGTACGATGATGAGTTCTATCTCTTGGTGCGATGATGGGTTCTATCTCTTGGTGCGATGACGGGTTCTATCTCTTGGTGCGATGACGGGTTCTATCTCTTGGTGCGATGATGAGTTCTATCTCTTTGTGCGATGATGGGTTCTATCTCTTTGTGCGATGATGGGTTCTATCTCTTTGTGCGATGATGGGTTCTATCTCTTGGTACGATGATGGGTTCTATATCTTGGTGCGATGATGGGTTCTATCTCTTGGTGCGATGATGGGTTCTATCTCTTGGTGCGATGATGTGTTCTATCTCTTGGTGCGATGACGGGTTCTATCTCTTTGTGCGATGATGGGTTCTATCTCTTTGTGCGATGATGGGTTCTATCTCTTGGTGCGATGACGGGTTCTATCTCTTGGTGCGATGATGGGTTCTATATCTTGGTGCGATGATGGGTTCTATCTCTTGGTGCGATGATGGGTTCTATATCTTGGTGCGATGATGGGTTCTATCTCTTGGTGCGATGATGGGTTCTATCTCTTGGTGCGATGATGGGTTCTATCTCTTTGTGCGATGACGGGTTCTATCTCTTTGTGCGATGACGGGTTCTATCTCTTGGTGCGATGATGGGTTCTATCTCTTTGTGCGATGAGGGGTTCTATCTCTTGGTGCGATGATGGGTTCTATATCTTGGTGCGATGATGGGTTCTATCTCTTGGTGCGATGATGGGTTCTATCTCTTTGTGCGATGACGGGTTCTATCTCTTGGTGCGATGATGGGTTCTATCTCTTTGTGCGATGATGGGTTCTATCTCTTTGTGCGATGATGGGTTCTATCTCTTGGTGCGATGATGGGTTCTATCTCTTGGTGCGATGATGGGTTCTATCTCTTGGTGCGATGCTGGGTTCTATCTCTTTGTGCGATGATGGGTTCTATCTCTTTGTGCGATGATGGGTTCTATCTCTTTGTGCGATGATGGGTTCTAACTCTTGGTGCGATGACGGGTTCTATCTCTTGGTGCGATGATGGGTTCTATCTCTTGGTGCGATGATGGGTTCTATCTCTTGGTGCGATGATGGGTTCCATATCTTGGTGCGATGATGGGTTCCACCTCTGGGCTAAAAGTGTATATTCCGCATTTTATTGTTGTTTATTTTGCAATGAGATTAATGAAACAGGCCCATGCTTTATTTTTAGTGCTATAAAAATTGTTTATCTGTAAATTTTGGCCAACGACTCCGTGCTTGGTATTTCGCATGCATACTTTTCACGGATAGAAAATGAGAAAATAATTGATTGAAAAATATTCATTTCTCTGAAATATGATTTCGAAAAAGATTATTTATTGCTGGTTAGTTTTTTTTAAAAACATTTTCTTTTTTTATGTAGGATTTTTTTAAAAAAATTCTTTTTTCAGAACTCTTTAAAATGAAGGCTTTTTAAAAAAAAAGTCGCCTGTAGAATATCTTTTTTATCAGGATAAGGCAATAGCATCAAAGTCTGACTCACAATCTATTTAAAACAAAAAAATTAATAAAATTAGGGCAATGCCTTTACGTTTCAATAAGTCTGTGATAGAAAAAGCAGACATGGAAAATTGATTTCTGCCTATTAAATTGCACGTGATGTGCATGCACGATAGGAAAAACATTGGATTGAATTTTTAGGCTAAAAAAAGTTGAATGTGAGTTGTATTGAAAAATAAATACCAGCCGTTATTTTTAGCGCCATTAACACACGACGACCACGTACGCGCGTGACATATCCAACAAAATTTGATGTACCCAGTTGCATGCCCCCCACCCACCCCACACCACCCCAAGAACTGGGTTAGTCGCCATGTTTCAATCATAGAGTCCAAACATCTAAATCTCCCATTGTTATAGCGCATTCATGCCTCATCGCCTACACGGGAAAAGCTTACCGGGCAAGAAGTGCGTTCGATTTTTCAAAAAATTAATATAAGCCAGCGGTTCTCTTACCTTTTTCCCCATCGAGTCCATTATGAATATTATTTTAATAAATAATCTCAATTTAATGTTGATACGATGACTGATTCTTTTTTTTTAAATAGGACCAAAAATACACAAAAAAAAACCACCATATCCTGTACTGATTGTTTATTTATGAAGTAAGGTTTTTAATATATTTATGAATTCTTGTTTTATTTTCTATGCTACCATTGCAACTAAAATGTAAACACATCACAGAAGGAGCTACGACAAGCAATTATGAAATTTTCAACGCATGACTTCATATCTCAATCGTGTAATTTTAATCGGCAATTTAATCTGATTTCATTCTTCTTTTATTTCAATTTGGCATCCCGGGATTTTTTTAAATGCCTAAATAATGCAATTTTAAAGTATTTTGTAAATAGATCTACTTCCCCACCCCCACCTCAAAAATACATTACCGATATGTTGATATCAACTACCAATATTTAAATAATTCTCCAGACGTATTGATACATCATATACATAAAATTGTATGAAACGGATAACCGTTCATGGCATGACATCGTTACATAATGTTGTGTATGTTTAGGAAGATTGGGAGTGTATTGTCGTCTTATGGCAAGTTCTTGAATACATTTGTTTACAAAAGCGCGGTGAGCACAGCCTAACGCTTGGGTAACGCACGCACTATATAAGTGCATATAAAAATAAATACATAAATAAATAAAATCATGTTTTTAAAAATTATTTATTTTTGCCTATCTTCTTGCCAAAATAAATAAATAAATAAATAAATAAATATATATATATATATATATATATATATATATATATATATATATATATATATATATATATATATATATATATATATATAAGCTCCTCAATAATGTGAGAACCTGTGGTTGAGATGACCTACTTCTGACCACTTACCGCTTATCACATTGACATCGAAGCTGAGCCTAGAGTTAAGATTGATATCCTGGTCGTTACATTTACAATAGTGATTTGTTTCAAATTAGCACTTTAGTTACAGGCATGACTGGCTAGCCTCAATGTTGAAGGTCTTCAGTAGATGTTGACAAACAATGTAGCATGAGAACATTTAAAGCTGAATTTACTGGACTGAGCACATAAGAAAAACAAGAGAGAGAGAGAGAGAAAGAGAGAGAGAGAGAGGGTGAGAGAAAGAGAGAGTGAGACAGACGGACAGAAGGAGAGAGAGAGAGAGAGAGAGAGAGAGAGAGAGATAGAGAGAGAGAGAGAGAGAGAGAGAGAGAGAGAGAGAGAGAGAGAGAGAGAGAGAGAGAGAGAGAGAGAGAGAGAAAGGAAATACCCAGAGGGTGAAGTGATAATGATGAGATTAAAGACATGCGAACTTTCGGATTAATGAGATAATATTAGACCTAACAATGATCATCAGCCCAATCAATGAAATTTTTCTTAACTTCGTTACGACAAGTTTCTGACTACCGTACCCAAGCTTATAAAGGCGCTCAAAATTAAAATTAGCAGACGCTAGTACAGCATGTTAAATGTGTGTATAGTCGTGCGCCATTGAGTAGATGTAGCTATAATATAAGGTTTGGTGTAATCTTTATTTTTCTTTTAAAATGTATACTCGTACAATTCTGACACTTATTGACAAGTTAAACTTATAAATAATATACAAATGTATGTTACATTTTAAAAATATTTTGAATGTATTCAATTTTATTAATAAGAAAAAAACAAAAATTTAACATAAAAAATTCATGAGAAGATTGATGGAAAATATTTCTAGTTGAAGCATTGCCCCGTCTAAGAAGCTCTTATAAACACTTTTGACTATCAAAAAGTTTTTCAAGTTCTTTTAAAATTATTTTATTCATGTTGTAACTAATGGAATTTTTTGTCTCTTTATGGTCTTGATATATCAAATATATAATATCTAATGAAATTGTAAAATTGATTATTGATTAATTTGATTAAATAAGTGCGTCGACTCACAAGCGAGATGTGAATCTTTGATGAAATGTTGTATTCATCTGGCTCATCTTAGTAATGAGATTTCAGATTTCTTTAGAAATGCTTATCAATTTGAATCTTAAGACAATTTCAAGTTTTCGGTTTCCTGCTCCTGTTTTTTTAGTGTTATTATTGATGTTATTATTTTCTTTAAAAGCTCTAACACATAAAATAATTCACCATTGTAATAATAGAACCTAATTCACCAATGTAATTAATAGAACCTAATTCACCATTGTAATTAATAGAACCTAATTCACCAATGTAATGAATTAAATCTCTAATAAGGATGCATGACTAAACACAAGCCATAGATAAGCGTAGGGAGCAATAATATTCTGTATAGTCTGTAACAGATAAGATAAGAACCTGCAGAGTTTTCCTATCATTTTATTATCCCAATGTTTAGCTTGTGTCATAGTTTGAATTTATCTCTGCATCGTGTATGAGAAGCATGTGTTCTTACAATACAACTTAATCATTGAAAAATTCACTTTCAAACCTGAAATAATTTTCAAGCTGCCATTTCGTTCTCAAAGCTCGAAGTAAGAAAGTTGAAACATTTGCTCGCTAAAACAATTACCATGACCAAAATATCTCAAATTTTACGGAAAAGTTAACATTACGAAAAGTGAAAATATTTCCAGAAACCTCACATGCTATTTCTACTTTTTAATTGCATCGATGTTTCAATAATCCACTGATTATGATTATTGATTGAACATGTTATTTTTTTATTTCTTTAAAACCACGAAAAATATATACAAGAAATGAATATCCTTATTTATAAAAAATATTTTTTTAAAAAATAAAATATAAATTAAAAAAAATTTTCAAATTTCTTTATACGCTTTTTGTGTGTGTTCAAGTTAAAAATTTGCAAATTTTGTATGTTTAAAAATAGAGCTGCGGATTTATTTCAGCTTTATTAAAATATGTGGGCATTGACTTTACAAAATGTTATTGTAATTTCCATAAAATTTCCATATCGCTTGAATGGTGGCCGCGGCTCATCGGTAGAGTGGGGTGTGAGGTGGTTGGGGCTGAGCTCTCCTTAACAAAGAAAGTCATTAGTTTCTTGTATTGAGGCATTTTTGTGAAAACTTCAATCTGAAACAGTGTATCATAAAAAGGAATTGATTTAAATGCCGAGTGAGGAGTAGGCGCCAGCTGTTGTCGCGATCAGACCAATTATACCCGAGTCAGCTGGAGTAATCTACTGGAATCCTATGCGTGTGTTATGACTGCTGAGCCCGAGAGCTGCACTGTTTACTAAGGTAAATAGCAGCTACATGTGATCCCGCGCATGACGTGAAACCAAAGGACGCGAATAGTACGATACGGACTCAAGAGTGCGTCCGATTGATAACAGAAATTGGATATGTTGTTGGTGGATTGGTTTACAATCTGAGTCTTACATTAATCTTAACCCTAAGCTTAACTGGGTAAAGACGGCAAACAATATGTCAGTGTACCTCCAACTTTAACTTGATAGAATCCGATATTAAACAATAAATTATAAATAGTTGACGCCAGCAATTTACTGGGTAGTGTGCCTTAAATATGCGTGATTGCTACGTGATTCGTTTTAATTCATATTTCTTTATCTTATTGCATGTGCATAGTCTAAGCACTCAAGAGATAAAGAAGTAAACAAACAAGCTTACACGATAAAAAAACAACTTTTCCATCATATTTTCCATTGTCTTATGTTTGAGAAGATGCTTTGCAAAATGAATTTATCATTATAATGTTTTATTGGTTAATATTTTACATTTATTTTTTATCTTTTATTTTTCAATTACATAAAGATGAGTACGGCAATCAATGGGATTACGTCATATATATATTCAATCTCATGGGGCAATTGATCCCATTATCCCATTATAAAAGATATTATATTTTGTAAAACATTTTCATATCAAAGTTCTTTTGGTATGAACGGGGAATTAATATTTCAATGATATACACATAAAATATCTTTATCAATAACACACACGGGTAGTTTCGTATATTTCATATGAGTATTTTCTTAGGACCTCAAAAAATAGATTGTCATAAAAATTGATAGTTAGAATTCATAAGATTTTGCGACTGTTAACAATTACACATAGTCAAATTTCACAGCAAGATACTGTCACAAACCAAAATAAATAAAACTTATAATAACATTTCACAACAACATCTCAACATGCGTCAGTCACATTATGTTTTGACGGTCGTCTTGTTCAGGCTGTCATCATGTTTTGACGGTCGTCTTGTTCTGGCTGACATGATTTGACGCTCATATTCTGATTTTCATAATGTTCTGACCACGATTTTCTGCTTGCCTTTCAGCTCGAATAACGGCTGGACCACGAGATGATGATGATAGCAACGGTTCTCGCCTTGGTGACGGTGTGTCTAATGACGTCACGGGCCCAGCAGCAGTATGTCGTCATGACCTCTGGGTGTCTGTCCAGACCCCCCGGCACAGGCCAATTTTGACCTCAAGCGGGTAAGCTGGGGTGTACACAGCAACACGGATGGTGGTGTTCTTTGTGTATTGTTGTACACGGTAACGTGGATTGTGATGTTCTGTGCGTATTGTACAACATGCACCGTACTCAGTACTCACTTCCTGCACTTAATAGATGTAATGTTCTATGCCAGGGGTCGGAAACGATAGCGAGATGAATTGTTAGATATTGTGTTCGAGTTTGTAGAATTGAGGGGTGTTTAACAAATAGATTATGTTCACAATGCAACTGGCTTGGATTTTTTGAGTCTGCACGTACAAGGCATCAATAGATACTTTAAAATGTATGAGCTGGTAAAGATCACTGGGGACGCACAAGCTGCTGTAGGGATGATAATCAGATGATTATAAAGTTCAGTCTCAGAGAGAAGTCTTTCTCAATCATGACGTTTAATTATGTCAACAAAAAACTCATATGTAAGTCTCACTTATTCCACATGTCAAAAAGAAAACCTCGTAAATGGAAGTGGGCATTTTCCACCAGCATGTTAAGCCGGGCATTTTCTACCAGCATTTTAAGCCGGGCATTTTCCACCAACATTTTAAGCCGGGCATTTTCCACCAGCATTTTAAGCCGGGCATTTTCCACCAGCATGTTAAGCCGGGCATTTTCCACCAGCATGTTCAGCCTATTATTTCGTTGACTGAAGTATCCTCAGAGTGAGGTGTCCGTGTCTGGTTTCCACGTCATCACTCCTATGGTCATGGTGAGATTTCTCGTGTACAATCTTATATCTGTGGCCAATCATCTCGAACACCTGAGACGATTTGTGACTGATCAATTTTTGTCCGTTGTAACTGACAATTTTATTGCATTGTAGACAATTGTAGTGATATTGTAAACGTGTTAACGTGTCAATCAAAAGGACGAATCTCTCTCCGGTCCGACTGGATTGCTACTGCTAGGTAAACATATCAAACCAACTAGAAAATATTAAATTAAGTAAGAATTTCATGATCAGTTTACAACCATTCTTTCCGTGGTTCTGTTGACTCTGAGAGCATATCTGAAATAATAACTATATATAAGTTCATTTTATGTTATTGCGCGCATAATTTTTTAACATTTAAATAAATTATTTTCAAATCATATTTCCGCGATATTTATTTTTTCAAAACTAGAACACGTTTCCCCAAGTTGTTTATATTTTTAAATAAATTTTCCTATGACCGATGCGTTTCACGATATGCTCATACTTATTATAGTCAAGCAATCTATATAATTCATAAACAATCTATACATTGTGATCTATGCTTAACACATTTGTAGATCTTCAGACATTCGTATAGAATGCGAACTCTTAAATGCACTGATTTTTTTTTAGCATTTTATGTAATGACCTGGTTTATGCTATGTGGAAGCGTATATCAAAATTTAATTTTACATAAGCGGAAACAGAAAAAAAAAGTTAAAAAATTAAAACATCGAATAAAATAAAAATATCACCGCAGCTAATTTCTTTTAAATTTTTAAATTTGATTTCACTGATGAAGGCTTTTTGCCATAAGGTTCGTTGTTTTGTGGCGTCCTGTCAGGCTTACGTACACCCCACTTGCATACATTTATTTCTACCCATCCCAATTGCAGTCGCAACAAACTTGCATACCAAATTAAGCTACGATTTTTATTTAGTGATACCTTTATATTTCATCTATGATAATTAAGTTTAAAAAAAAATAATAATAAGTAGAAATTTCATTTTATGCTCATATCTTGTTGTTCAAAGTCTTTTAGTTTTGAAATCTGTTTGACTTGAGAAGTGGGATAAAAACGTGATTTGTGTTTATTGTTTTCAACGGCCTAAAGCAGTGATGGCGAACCTTTTTGGGGCCGCGTGCCCAAAATTCAAATAAAACCTACTTGGCAAAATGCAAACACAAAGTGCCAGCACAGTGGTTTGATTAAGAAAGTAATATTTTAGTCGCGTGCCGGCTGATGAGGCTCTGCGTGCCGCCTGTGGCACGCGTGGCATAGGTTCGCCAACACTGTCCCAAAGTGTTTCCTTATATCCCTGATATCACATAATTATAATACTTGAAACCCGTGTAGTTTAAATTATTCGATTTATTTTAAAATATATATATTGTTTTACATTCAGTTTTCTGGTATATGGAATGTGTACGAGGCATTCGACACACCTTACATGTATGGTATGAGCTGCGTACAGATGGTGTATACCCAGCAGGGGTGACCTCACTGATTACATTCCCATGCAGATCAAAGGTCTCAGAGATGTCGAGTTGTAAGTACACTAAGGTGTCCATGGGGCATTTGTAATAATACAAGCTTTTCCAATAGATTTTGTTTTTAAGTACCCTGAAAGAGGTTTTCTAGAGATTGTCCAGCTATCTGAAGTTAACGTGGAGATTATAATAATGCGTAAATAAAGTCGTTTAAAAAAATTATCAACATACATAATTTGTCATGTATGTCACGTCTGTCTGTCCGTGACGCTACCAGTTTTAGACAGCAGTGCATCAAATTACTGCACCAAAAAATAACTCTTTTTGAACGTTCCACATAAAATTGTGCAAAATGAAAATAAATGAATAAAATATAAATAAATAAAATAAATGAAAGTTCTATATTACGTTATTTTTTAATCTGATGTGTATTTAATTTGAAAACTTCCGTCATTTTTTAAGGGTGATACATTAGTTTTTAAATATTTTAAAAATAGAATATTGTTTAAAATGCTTTACAAGAGTCGCATTAAGTGAACACGATTGTATGCGACTTACTACTTCGCCATTCAAGTCATTATGATAGTAAAATCTCATACGAGCGTATATTGTGACTTGCCATAATTACTTTCAATATCATTGTGTGAAAGTAACATCTCGTTCGTTTACCACAATAAAAACTTCTACTCTGATTTGTAAATAAATATCTCAAACTGGTGACTGGTGGCGTTACTGTCATTAAACTATAAACGCTCTATTGGCCCCGTCTTACCAATGTCATTCTTTTAAAGAGCTTCAAATTTTAAATATGACAAATGTAATATAGATTTTGGGGGGAGTCATTTTTATAATAAAAAAATTCTATGCATAGTAACATATTCACGCTTTAGAGATGACTATATGAGTACATCTGTTTACTATACATACTTCTTTCAGTTTTGGTCGCTCCATTTGGAGATCTTCTGTAGTGTATGATGGAGTTGGTACTGTGGTCAACACTTCGTACCCCGCAGAGTGGTCAGTTTTGTTTGGTGGACAGCCAGGTCAGTAGAGTATATAAGACTCCTTCTAGAGGTCTAAGAATTTTATTTAGAAGGAACATTTTAAAGTTAATGAAAAGAAAAGTTCACGTTTTAAATTCAATGGGACCAAAAAATAATTTTAAAAAGCAACGAAATTTTCAGTAGTCTACCACAATGTTGCATTCCCAAATAGTTTAAAACTTCATTCAACTCAGCAGTTGTGTTTATGTCTTATACATCAAATTTAAAAGAATAGAAACCCAGAAAGTATTAACAGCAATTATTATAATAATATTACCTTAAAGAATTGCTTTAGAGAACGCGTTACTTTCATTATTTCCCTTAATAATTTTTTCAAAGTCAGTAAAAATTCATATGTCCGTGTCTATCCACACTGGGGACTTTCAGAAACGAATTTTAAGAAGTGCGCACCACCATGGAAGATACATATTTTGAAAACTGATCCTTAACAACCAGTGGCGTCACTAGGGTTGGTGTCACCCGGTGGGGTTGCTCATGGTGTCAGCCTCTCATGACTTACCCCCAAAGACGTCCTTTGAGCCCGCCAGTGCCGAATAACGGGAAAATAAAGGATTTTACATGTTTGGGTCACCCTTTGTGATGGTGTCACCCGGTGCGGTCAGCACCACTCTCACCCCCCTAGTGACGCCTCTGTTACCAACCGACTCACAAACAACCTTTGACGAATCAAACCTTGACATAATTTGTACTAATGAAATCCAAATGTATTCTTCCACCCAGAGTTTGACCGCGGTAACGTCAACTACTTCATCCTTGCCACGGACTATGACACGTTTGCTATTGTGTATGGATGTGTGAGACCTTCACCCATTGCCATAAAGATAGGTGGGTACAATGAAGTGACGTATGTATATGTGTGTGAAGGTCGAAAGGATGACCTAACTTTCGGCAATCACCCGACAAGGGTGGGGATTGGGAAGTTCAGAAGTTCAAATGTGTAGACATTTGTCTTGATAGCGATGGCCGCTTGTTGAGGCTCGCGAGTGTAAATATAATGCCTATTACGAAAGCGCTAGCACAGCACAAGCTAATATAATAATATGCTTTCTACAAATGCGTAATGAAACCTAAAAGAAAAAAAAAGAACTTTCGAAGACAACAGTTCTAAATTTGATTACCGTATAAACTCGTTCTATAGCCCGTTCGTTCATAAGCCGACATTGGAAGAGAATAGTATTAAAAGTGTGTAACCCGCTCGTAAGCTGATCCCAAAAAATAATAGGTCAGCGTAAACAAAACGGTACACATTTTCTTACAAAACTACAAACTAAATCGGTCATTATGATTGTTTACTTTTGTTTAGGCTGAAGAACATAGAGATTTGAATAACAGAGAAGATAAAAGTCATTTTTATAGCATTCGCTAGAGGGCTTTTTATTGTATTAAAACGAAAAGAAAATTTGTTTGTTTTTTTGTATTTCATTTTAATAGTTAGTAAACAACAACAGAAATGTTTCATCAATATAGTTCGTAAATTTGTTAAAAAATGCCAGAGTAATTTATTTTGTTATAAGTAATTCTATTAAAAATTAAAATCCTTCAAAGTTCGACTCATCTGATTCTCCAAACGGTTGGCGAGAGTTATTGGGTTTTATTTTTCGTTTCTTTGGTAAACAGTGGCAAAAGCGCGTACATTAAAATTCGTTGTTGAAAACAAAATTTGTAAAACAATTTATTAAAACATTCACAAAAATAAATAAAATGAATAAATAAGGTAAGTGCAGATGTTTAATAATATTTTATAGCTTCTGTTAGAGCATTTGAATCTTGTAGAATGTAGACAAGGACTTTGATGATCTACAATAACAACACCGATATTCAATGTACATGCAGAAATCACCTATGATCCGCTCGTAAGCCAACCCCCAAACTTTTCCCCCTAGATTTTGTAAAATAAAAGAAGTCGGCTTTAGAACGAGTAAATACGGTAGAATCTTTTAGCTATGTGGATTGCATAATTACTCAAGCTAATTTTAACGATCCTCGATCGATCTTCTCTTCAAGCCTCAAGCTGCAGTGCTAATATGGTTCTTTATGTTCTCTGATCTAGAAACGGCCATGGTCTTGACTCGTGAGCGAAGCATGGTACCCAAGGGCCTCGAATTCCAAAAGTACAACATGAAACGATACGGGATAGACACCAAATACTTCAACAAAATCCCAGCCAACAACTGCTGATTTCAAATTCAAATTTCTTTAAGCAAGAGTTATACTTCTTGTCGCCATGACAAAGTACGGCGTTCTTTACGCTTTTTTATTTCACATTCGGGGATCTTGACTACAAATAAATTATTTTACAAATCTTTCAAAAGGTTGAATACTGTTTTTTTTCTGCTTAAAATTTTTAATGCTCACATGAATCTGATATTAAAAATTGAAATATTTTTTTCTCATTTCTGTTTTACAAAAAAATCCAGGTCTATATATAAAATAAGAAAAAATAAAATTTGTGTTCGTCATTTCTATTTTTAAAAGTGGTCTACTAATAATTTATGTATATATATTATATATATTTAAAAAGGAATACATAATAATGCTAGCAATACTGGTAGGTATACAGAATTAAAAGCTCAAGCAGAGAGTTATATATTGTACAGGGTTTGCAATATAAATTTGTATTTTTTCTTAAATATACAGTAGACAAGGGTTTCATAAACAGAAAAGCATTTTAGCGAACATTTTCTGTAACCTTTAATTCATTCCTGGTGTCGATCAATACACAAATAATTAAGGTTGACTGGTAAGTACACAAAAATGTGATACGAAAAGTTGAGATATTAACGTTAGAGCTCCGAATTAGGTGTATATAATAATATAAAGTTCTAACAATTTATTTAAAGGAAATACAGAAAACATCATCAAAACATATTAACATCTAGTCTGATCTAGTACAGTGCTTCTCAAACTTCCTGGTATGGCGGACCGGCTGGGAATTTTTCCATCGCACCAGGGACCGGTGCACTATTGTCCCTGTATTGAGGTCGTACCAAAATGTAATATCTTTTTTTTTCAAAGTTGTTTCATTTTATGTGTTTATTTCCGAAAATTGACATATACTATAGGATAAGTCTTTTTGGTTGCAAAAGGAAGTTTATAATGGTAGTTTTCTTTCCTATTTTGAGAACTTCTGCTGACCAGCGGCGGATGGCCCATGGACCGGGACCGGTCCGCGGACCAGCACTTTGAGTAGCCCTGATCAAGTATACCACCAAATCGGTATAAATGCCGATACCTATATGAAGAGAAACGATGTCATTGGTGGACAGCAGGGAACGTTTCAAAACTAGGAGATGTATATAATTAAAGTAAGCCTTCGACATATGGATAAAAAGGGGCAAACAACGTGCAAACATATTTTCAAAATTTGCATTTCTTTAAAATAACTTACTATTATTTCTAAGGGATTAAGTCTGATACAGACGGTGGCTGGTGACTCGACCTGCGGGGGTTGATGGGGGAGGAGGGGGGGTGCTTTTCAATTTCAGCGGTTCATTTGAATATAAAGGTTAATTATGTCAAATACTTCAATCATAATATGTCCGATTTAAAAAAAAATAGATTGATCCTTGGACGAGGTTGTTAAGTGAGCAAAGCTTTTCAAAAGTTATGAGGTTATTTTCTTTCATGATATTTCTGGGGAATACAGAAACTAGGAATAAGTAACTTGAATTTTAAAAAAAATATGCTAATAAAATTCAATTAAGGTAAAGACTTGCTACAAAAACGTGAACAAAGAAAAAAATAGGAAACTCGGACCTTGGGTGGTCAAAGCCAACTGGATATCCACCCGGCAGACAACCATCCTCTCCACTAGGACCACCACCAGCTTAGGAACATGGAACGTAAGGACCATGTTCGAAGCTGGAAAAACTGTCCCAGTTGCTGCCGAAATGCAACGGTACAAGCTAGCCATCCTAGGGATAAGCGAATCCCGATGGACTGGCTCAGGTCAGATGAAGCTCAGCACAGGAGAACTGCTACTATATTCAGGCCATGATGAAGAAAACCCAGCCCAACGCCCTTTTAGGGTGGGAAGCCCATGGTCCCCGAATAATCACCGCAAGATTTAAGACCAAAAAGCAAGAAGTCCATATGGATCTTCTTCAGGCAGACGCTCCTACTAACGACAGTAAAGAAGAGGACAAAGAGGACTTCTACAATAGACTGAGAACCCTTATCCAAAAGTGTCATAGGAGCAATGAGATTATTCTAATGGGCGACCTGAATGCAAAAATAGGCAGCAACAATAATGGATATGAAGAATGCATGGGAACACATGGCCTCGGAGAGATGAACGATAATGGTGAAAGGCTAGCAGATCTATGTGCTGCAGATGGACTGGTCATCGGTGGAAGTCTCTTCATGCATAGAAATATCCACAAGGCAACATGTATATCACCAGATATGTCAACGACTAACCAAATCGACCATATCTGTATCTTCAAAAAGTTTAGAAGATCTCTCCAAGATGTAATGGTAAAAAGAGGGACAGATGTAGCCTCAGACCATCATCTACTGATTGCCCAACTAAGGCTCAAATTGAAAAAGAATTGGACAAATGAGGGAAGCAAGCGCCAACGTTTTAACACTACTCTTTTGAAAGGGGGACCAACACTTAATGAGTTCAAACTTACGCTAACAAACAAATTCCAGATCCTACAAGAACTTGGCAAAGAAGAAACAGTTGACCAAAACTGGAAAAGCCTAAAAGAAATACTTACGACCACCTGTGAAGAAGTGCTGGGTCCCAGACAACAAACGCATAAAGAATGGATTGCTAATTAAACCAAGGAGAAAATCCAACAGAGGAAAAAGAAGAAGGCAAATCTAAACAACAGCCGCACCAGAACTGAAAAAGCTAGAGCATCAGCAGAATACGCAGAAGCCAATAAAGACGTTAAACGTAGTATAAGGTCAGATAAAAAGAACTACATAGAAGGACTAGCAATTGAAGCAGAAGGGGCAGCTTACCATGGAAACACAAGAGAACTATTCAGTAAAATAAAAAAGCTATCCGGAAAGTTCAAAAACCTACAGAGACCTGTTAAAACTAAAGATGGGAAATATATACCTGATGAAGAGGGTCAGAAAAAAGATGGATAGAACATTTTGAAGAACTCCTCAACCGACCAGCCCCACAATACAAACTCAACATAGAGCCCGTGGAACAAAACCTAGAAATAGACTGCAGCACACCCACAAAACAAGAGATAAACAGAGCAATTAAACAACTAAAGAAAGGCAAAGCAGCTGGTCCAGACAGAATACCAGCAGAAGCCTTGACAGCAGATATTACGACTAGCTCTGCAATGCTACACATTCTTTTCAATAAAATATGAGAGGAAGAACAGATTCCGACGGAGTGGAAAGAAGGACATCTCATTAAGCTCCCACAGAAAGGATATCTTAGCTCTTGCTCCAACTATAGAGTAATAACTCTGCTATCCATACCAAGCAAAGTATTTAACAGAGCGCTGCTAAACAGAATGAGGGACGCAATAGACACCCATCTTAGAGACCAACAAGCAGGTTTTAGAAAAGATAGATCATGCACTGACCAGATTGCCACACTGAGAATTATATTGGACCAATCCCTGGAGTGGAACTCACCACTATACATCAACTTTATTGACTATGAGAAGGCTTTCGATAGTGTTGACAGGCCAACCCTATGGAAGTTACTAAGACACTACGGGATACCACAAAAACTGACTGACATAATTAAGGCTTCCTACGATGGACTTACATGTAGAATTGTCCATGGCCAACAAGCAACAGCGGCTTTTGGGGTACAGACCGGAGTCTGCTTTCACCATTCTTACTTCTGCTAACCATCGACTACATAATGAAAATGTCTACAGAGCAGAAGAGAAATGGTATTCATTGGACACTATGGAAACAACTTGATGACCTGGACTTTGCGGATGATCTGGCCTTATTATCACACTCACAGCAACAGATGCAGGAGAAAACCAACTATGTAGCACAGTTCTCTGCTTGCCTTGGCCTGAACATCCATAAGGAAAAAAGCAAAGTCCTTAGAATAAAAACATCAAGCAACACTCCAATAATACTGGAAGGAACAAATCTCGAGGAGGTGGATAGCTTCACATACCTTGGAAGTGTCATCGACACACAAGGAGGGACACACGCCGAGGTAAGAGTGAGAATTGGCAAAGCAAGAACATCATTTAAACAGCTAATAAAAGTTTGGAACTGCAACAACTTGACCCTTCATACCAAGGTCAGGATATTCAACACCACAGTAAGGCTGTCCTACTGTATGGGGCAGAAACATGGCGAATAACAGCAGCCATTTCTAAAAAGCTTCAAGCTTTTATAAACACATGTCTCCGAACAATTCTCCGAATCCGCTGGCCAAATGTCATCACCAACGAGGACCTCTGGCAACGCACACAACTAGAGCCAGTGGAAGACCTAATACGCCAGCGCAGATGGAGATGGATTGGCCACACTCTCAGAAAGCCTACATCCAGCATTGTGAGACAAGCCCTCACATGGAACCCCCAAGGCAAGAGGAAAAGAGGTCGTCCAAAATGACCCGGAGAAGGGAACTGGAGGCAGACATCAAAATGAGCGGGCACAGCTGGGGGCAGATAGAAAGATTGGCGCATGACCGGGATGCCTGGAGAACCTTTGTTCGTGGCCTATGCCCCAGATGGGACGAAGGGCGATGATGATGAAAGACTAAATAAAGATCATTAGCTAAGCACTGTCTAGTATTTTAATGGTGTCATGTTCTTACACATTGTTATTGCATCAGATGTTAACAGGAATCACTGGGAGGAAAAAAAAGTGAAAACCGTATCTCGACGAGCCTGATAATTTACAGATAATAACCTCATAACCAAGAGGTTGGATATATTGTCAATCAGACCCGCTCATCACTTGAACCAAATAATGCCAATGCACTTGTCTGTTTGCGTTGTTTGTTACAAAGATGTCATTTAAAGAAGACACTCTAGTGTTATTTCGATTTTCGACAAGTATTTTAATTAATGTTACTTATGACACCATAAATTTCATATTTGGGATTTAATTGAAATGAACGATTAATTAATCGTTAATTTTTTCAGAAGTTAACGATTAAATTTAAATTAATAAATTTAAATTTATTAATATATAATTAATATATATATATATATATATATATATATATATATATATATATATATATATATATATTTATATATATATATATATATACTAGGGGCAAGTACCCGGCTTTCCCGGGTTTAACAACAACAGCAACAACAACAAAAACAACAACAGCAACAAAACAACAAAAACAAACAACAAAAACAAAATAACAACAAACAACAACTGCAACAACTACAGCAACAACAACGAAGCAACAACAACAAAACAACAACTACAACAACAACAGCAACAACAGCAACAACGACAAAAACAACAACAGAAACAGCAACAGCAACAAAACAACAAAAACAAAACAACAACAAAACAACTACAACAACAACAGCAACAACAACAAAGCAACAACAACAAAACAACAACTACAACAGCAACAACAACAAAGCAACAACAACATGAAGGACATTGTCGTCGCAGGGCAAGGGATGTGGACAACAACAACAACAGCAAAAACAACAGCAAAAACAACACAAAAGCAACAACAGCAACAGCAACAACAACAGCAACAACAACAAAAACAACTACAGCAACAACAACATAAACAAAACAACAACTAAAACATCAACAACAAAACAACAACAAAACAACAACAAAACAACAACTACAACAACAACAGCAACAACAACAAAGCAACAACAACAAAACAACAACTACAACAACAAAAGCAACAACAAAAGCAACAACAACAAAGCAACAACAAAAAAATTATTTTATGGTGATAATCGCCTTCTTGTTAATCTCGACACCAAAATGTTTATTAATTTGCGTCATTATTTTACGTCTTAATTTTCAATAATTTTTATTTTATATAGCTCATATAGGGAAAAACTACATTTTGGGCCCCCGGGCCCCAGTATCTCATATATAAGGAACGAAACCTGTTTAATAACCTTTCCGGTATAATTTTGTGTACGTGTACCAAATTTCACGTTATTTGGTTGTCTGGATCTTGAGTTATTAGGGAACAGACAGACAACAAATGCGGCTTATATATATAGACTAGGGGCAAGTACCCGGCTTCGCCCGGGTTTAAAATAAGGTTTTCTGTAGAAGCGTACACAACTAACTGTTTACTTGCATGCTATAAAATGGTACATTTAACAGTGTATGTGCTGCATGGCTTAATTTCAAGGATGTCACCATCCTCATCTTTCACAATAACAGTTTTGAGATCTTCAAATGAAATAGGTCCCCGAATATGGTGCAGCAGGAGGCGCATGTGAAATGCTTCTCTGTTGTGAGGATGCACAGTGTACACTCTTCCCAAGGCATTGTCTGTCACATATCTCGGGAAGTCTGCAAGAGGTATACCTTTTTTCGGATTTGCCAGACCTTTTGACTGGCATCCCAGCGAAAATGTCTAGGCACTTCAGAATACAGCAATGTTTTTGCAAGAGGATCTGTTTTGCAGAGATCAAAAAACGCTGTTAATGTAGTCTTTGTTGGAGTGTCTGTCAAATGTGCTGTTGGCTGTCCTGGTTTATAGTATACTCCTTGGCCTCCTTCAAGATGTACTGCCAAGTGAACAACTGTTGGATACCTTTGATGGATGGGAAAGTTAAGCAGGCGCCACACTGCCTCACTGCTACTAATGTATCGTCCTTGTTGATAATTAATTGGTAACCCCATCAAGCCTGTTCGGCATTTCATTTGCAACAGTAAACATGGCTGCATCACTTCCCTTGGTAACATAATTGCAAATCTACTTGATGCTTGTGTTTCTATGACGTACATAGGTCATTCCATTCTGTGCATATTCATGCATGTAACGGGGCCCTCCACTGAAGGATGAAGGCAGCACCACTAATTTGCCAAGATTTTCAGAAGTCACATTGTTGTCATTCCTTACTGCCTCTAATAGTACACCATAGTCCTCAGCTCTAAGTTTTGTTTGGTTGAGTCTGATGAAACGCAATCTCTCATTCTCAACCTTAGCATACATATCCACTATGTATTGCTGGAAAAGGCGCGGGCATCTGAGGAGTGTATTAAATTCGTTGACTCTTTGCATCATGCGATATGCATAGTAGTCATTGCTTGTGGCCTTGTTTACATCTTTTATGTTCAAATCATAGCCATCTTCTCCTCTAACAAATAGCAGAGGATACTGAAGTGGATCATATGACCTGTGAGTGTCTTGAATCCTTTGAAGTGGCATTTGTGAGCAACTTCTTGAATGCAGCACAATGTCTCTACGATCACCTAGCTCTCCAGCAATCATGATGCCATTTCACTAACAGATGGTGCATTGAATCTGCCTTTGTGTTCCTTTAATGGTGCTTTGCCGGAAATTTTGATTTTGTAGTCCACTTGAGTGTTATCCATAATCTCAGCAGCCATTTTAAATGACCTCACATAGCTGTTATGCTGATGCAGCATTCTTTGCAGTTTGAGGACAATGTTTCTGTCAACAGGACTGTCAAGCAAATCCAGTCGTCTTTGCACTTGCTCATCTTCTCCCAAGAAGTAAATCTGGAGATATTTGCTGTCTACAGCATTGACTGGATGAAGAGGTCCAGCATGGTGGTACACTTGGCCTTGGACCTTGAATGTTGGTGTCCACCCGTTATTCACGACAACATTAGACTTGAAGGAAGTCACGGCAAACATATTATTTAATAGTCTAATAAGTTTCACAAAGTCCTTTGATTGTGCAGTTTCACCATTCAACAGAATGCACAATGGTTCTGGTGGCTTTAGAATTGGGGGCAGTTTGACTTTACCACTGGAACAGCACATGCCTGGAGTTTCTTTGCTCAGCTGTTTCAGCTGCTCTGGGAACTCTGTGGCGGACCTGATCTGCCTGGATTTTATATATTTTTTTTTCGTATGTTATCATTGCGGGAGAGTACTCAACAACTTCCCAAAGTTTCATGCTCCTATTTACACGGGAAGTTGGATATTTAATGATTAGTCTGTTTTATATAGCTCATATTAGGAAAATACCTACATTTTTGCCCAAGGCCCCCTAGTGAGTAATAATTTTATATATTTCTTTCGCATGTTACCATCGCGCGAGGGTACTCAAAATCTTCCAAAAGTTTCATTCTTCTACTTACATGGTAATTTGGAGAATTATTGATGAGTCAGTTTGATATATGAAAAAAAACTACATTCAGGCCTCTGACCACCCAGTGAGTGATAATTTTTATTAATGTTTCGCCAGTTACCATTTTGGGAGGGTATATAACAACTTCACATAGTTTCATGCTTCTACCTACACAGGAAATAGGAGATTTAATGATGAGCCTGATTTATATAGCTCATTTAAGAAAAAACTACGTTTTGGGCCCCCGCCCACCCCCCTACCCAGTTAGTGATAACTTTATACTTTTTTCGACTGTTACCATTGCGGGAGGGTACTCAACGACTTTCCAAATTTTCATGCTTCTACCTACTCGGGAATATGAGGAATTGGTGTTGATTCAGTTTTATATAGCCCATATAAGGAAAAACCGGTATTGGGGCACCCGGCCACCCATGAGTGGAAATGTTTACATTATTTTTCACCAATTATCGTCATAATAGTGTATTTGGCAAGTTCCCAAAAGTTTCATGCTTCTACCCTCACGGGAGGTTGGAGAATTAGTTTTGAGTCAGTTTTAAATATACGGAAAAAAAATACATTTTGGCCCCGCCCCCAGTAAGTGATAATTTATATAATTCATTTTTCTGTTGTATGGGGTTTATTTGTTTTAAAGAAACATTTCGAAACGCAATGTTTGAGCTTAAAATGTGCCCTGCTGGTTTCGTTTAAGTTATGCAAAAAGTATAAACACAGTTGCTTAGCTACAGTGTTTATGCCACACAGGGATGGACGATATTATTGACTCCTACCCTCGCCGATAAAAGGAAAAAGCTTGATCGGACGACTGGATAAAATACATATAGAATATACAAAAAAGAAACAGTGTAAAGTAAAAAAATATGTAATTTGCAAACAAATTTTATAAAAATATATACGTAATCTTGTTAGAGGCGCAACATTAACAGACATAAAAATAAACCATTTCATAACATTTAGTTCACAACAAAAAACACACACACTCACTGATTCACACATGTGCACACAAATACTTAAACGCACACCCACAGCGGTATATTAACAATTAAAATAAATAATAACTGCTCTTTTCACTTTGTTTCCTATTTACAAATTAATATGAACTCAAACTATGACGTCACATCACATTATTTTATGGCAATAAACGCCATCTTGTTAATCTCGACACCAAAATGTTTAATATTTTTACGTCTTAATTTTCAATAATTTTTATTTTATATAGCTCATATAGGGAAAAACTACATTTTGGGCCCCCAGCCCCCAGTATCTTATATATATGGAACGAAACCTGTTTAATAACCTTTCCGGTATAATTTTGTGTACGTGTACCAAATTTCACGTTATTTGGTTGTCTGGATCTTGAGTTATAAGGGAACAGACAGACGACGGACAGACAACAAATGCGTCTTATATATATATAAGATATATATATATATATACTAGGGGCAAGTACCCGGCTTCTCCCGGGTTTAAAATAAGGTTTTCTGTCGAAGCGTACACAACTGTTTACTTGCATGCAATAAAATGGTACATTTAACAGTGTATATGCTGCATGGCTTAATTTCAAATGTCACCATCCTCATCTCTCACAATAACAGTTTTGAGATATTCAAATGAAATAGGTATAAGAATATGGTGCAGCAGGAGGCGCATGTGAAATGCTTCTCTGTTGTGAGGATGCACAGTGTACACTCTTCCAAAGGCATTGTCTGTCACATATCCGAGGAAGTCTGCAAGAGGTACACCTTTTTTCGGATTTGCCAGACCTTTTGACTGGCATCCCAGCGAAAATGTCTAGGCACTTCAGAATACAGCAATGTTTTTGCAAGAGGATCTGTTTTGCAGAGATAAAAAAAACGCTGGTAATGTAGTCTTTGGTGGAGTGTCTGTCAAATGTTTTGGCTGTCCTGGTTTATAGTATACTCCTTGGCCTCCTTCAAGATGTACTGCCTAGTGAACAACTGTTGGATACCTTTGAAGGATGGGAAAGTTGAGCAGGTGCCACACTGCCTCACTGCTACTAATGTATCGTCCTTGTTGATAATTGGTAACCTTATCAAGCCTTTTCGGCATTTCATTTGCAACAGCAGACATGGATGCATCGCTTCCTTTGGTAACATACTTGCAAATCTACTTGATGCTTGTGCCTCTATGACGTACATAGGTCATTCCATCCTGTGCATATTCATGCATGTAACGGGGCCCTCCACCGAAGGATGAAGGCAGCACCACTAATTTGCCAAGATTTTCAGAAGACACATTGTTGTCATTCCTTAATGCCTCTAATAGTACACCATAGTCCTCAGCTCTAAGTTTTGTTTGGTTGAGTCTGATGAAACGCAATCTATCATTCTCAATCTTAGCATACATATCCACTATGTAATGCTGGAAAAGGCAAGGGCATCTGAGGAGTGTATTAAATTCGTTGACTCTTTGCATCATGCGGTATGCATAGTAGTCATTGCTTGTGGTCTTGTTTACATCTTTTATGGTCAAATCATAGCCATCTTCTCCTCTAACAAATAGCAGAGGGTACTGAAATGGATCATATGACCTGTGAGTGTCTTGAATCATTTGAAGTGGCATTTGTGAGCAACTTCTTGAATGCAGCACAATGTCCCTGCGATCACCTAGCTCTCCAGCAATCATGATGGCAACTTCACTAACAGATGGTGCATTGAATCTGCCTTTGTGTTCCTTTAATAGTGCTTTGCCAGAAATTTTGATTTTGTAGTCCACTTGAGTGTTATCTATAATCTCAGCAGCCATTTTAAATGACCTCACATAGCTGTTATGCTGATGCAGCATTCTTTGCAGTTTGAGAACAATGTTTCTGTCCACAGGACTGTCAAGCAAATCCAGTCGTCTTTGCACTTGCTCATCTTCTCCCAAAAAGTAAATCTGGAGATATTTGCATTGACTGGATGAAGAGGTCCAGCATGGTGGTACACTTTGCCTTGGACCTTGAATGTTGGTGTCCACCCATTATTCACGACACCATTCGACTTGAAGGAAGTCATGGCAAACATATTATTCAATAGTCTAATATGTTTCACAAAGTCCTTTGATTGTGCAGTTTCACCATTCAACAGACTGCACAATGGTTCTGGTGGCCTTAGAATTGGTGGCAGTTTGATTTTACCACTGGAGCAGCACATGCCTGGAGTTTCTCCTTTCCAGATCTCATATTTAGAACATAATTCCAATGAATATGTCTGGGACCGAATCAACTCTATTACGGATCATCAAGAAACAATCGTAACAACAATTAAGAGAAGCAAGATGGCATGGTTTGGTCATGTACTGCGACATGATACCCTGACAAAAATTATCCTTCAAGGCACTGTAGAAGGGGGGCGGCGAAGAGGTCGACAACGGTAAAGCTGGCTGGACAACATAAAGAAATTGACAGGGATGAAATTCCATGAATTATTGGCCGCCGCTCAAAATAGCCATATGTGGAGATCGTTTTCTGTTGATGTGTCCATCCGCCCCGACTACCGCAACGGTCACGGGTCTGATGATGATGATGATAATCGAGCTGATAATTTAATTTTTTTTTCGTATGTTATCATTGCGGGAGAGTTCTCAACAACTTCCCAAAGTTTCATGCTCCTATTTACACGGAAAATTGGATATTTAATGATGAGTCTGTTTTATATAGCTCATATTAGGAAAAAAACCTACATTTTGGCTTAAGGCCCCCTAGTGAGTGAAAATTTTTATATATTTTTTTCGCCTTTTACCATCGTGCGAGGGTTCCGCTCCCCCCGACGACCGCAACGGTCACGGGACTGATGATGATGATGATGATCGAGCTGATAATTTAATTTTTTTTCGTATTTTATCATTGCGGGAGAGTTCTCAACAACTTCCCAAAGTTTCATGCTCCTATTTACATGGGAAATTGGATATTTAATGATGAGTCTGTTTTATATAGCTCATATTAGGAAAAAACCTACATTTTGGCCCAAGGCCCCCTAGTGAGTGAAAATTTTTATATATTTTTTTCGCCTTTTACCATCGCGCGAGGCTACTCAAAATATTCCCAAAAATTCATTCTTCTACTTACACGGTAAGTTTGAGAATTATTGATGAGTCAGTTTTATATATTAAAATAAATACATTCAGCCCTCTGACCACTCAGTGAGAGATAATTTTTATTAATGTTTAGCCAGTTAAAATTTTGGGAGGGTACATAACAACTTCCCAAAGTTTCATGCTTCTACCTACACAGGAAATGGGAGATTGAATGATGAGCCTGATTTATATAGCTCATTTAAGACAAAAACTACCTTTGGGCCCCCGCCCGCCCCCCCTCCCCCCCCCCTCCCCCGCAGTAAGTGATAATTATATATTATGTTTCGACTGTTACCATTTTGGGAGGGTACTTCACGACTTTCCAAATTTTCATGCTTCTACCTACTCGGGAATATGACGAATTGGTGTTGATTCAGTTTTATATAGCCCATAAAGGAAAAACCGGTTTTGGGGCTCCCGGGGCCCCCGCCCGCCCCTCAGTTAGTGATAATTATATATTTTGTTTCGACTGTTACCATTGCGGGAGGGTACTTAACGACTTTCCAAATTTTCATGCTTCTACCTACTCGAGAATATGAGGAATTGGTGTTGATTCAGTTTTATATAGTCCATAAAGGAAAAACCGGTTTTGGGGCTCCCGGCCACCCATGAGTGGAAATGTTTACATTCTTTTTCACCTATTATCGTCATAATAGTTCACGACAAAAAACACACACACTCACTGATTCACACATGTGCACACAAATATTTAAACGCACACCCACAGCGGTATATTAACAATTAAACATATAAATTAAAATAATCACTGCTCTTTTCACTTTGTTTCCTTTTTACAAATTAATATGAACTCAAACTATGACGTCACATCACATTATTTTATGGCAATAAACGCCATCTTGTTAATCTCGACACCAAAATGTTTATTATTTTACGTCTTAATTTTCAATAATTTTTATTTTATATAGCTCATATAGGGAAAAACTACATTTTGGGCCCCCAGCCCCCAGTATCTTATATATATGGAACGAAACCTGTTTAATAACCTTTCCGGTATAACTTTGTGTACGTGTACCAAATTTCACGTTATTTGGTTGTCTGGATCTTGAGTTATAAGGGAACAGACAGACGACGGACAGACAACAAATGCGTCTTATATGTATATAGATATATATTTATATATATATATATATATATATATATATATATATATATATATATATATATATATATATATATATATATATATATATATATATATATATTTATATATATATATATATAAAATTTTAAATAATAAAGTTTGAAAGTATTTATTAACTCCAAAAAGTATAATTATAACAATATGATATTAATAAAGCGAAGACAATAAAATAAAAAAGTAATATAGTATGACAACATAACGTTTGACGCGAATTATGTGATACAATTATTGTTGAGATTACACATTAAATTAACTTCTTTTTTTTTAAACAGCGAAAGTAGGAGACAATTTTGATATTGAAGGTGTGTAAAAACGTAACGCGTTCCGTTTTGGAATGGGTTAATGTTGAAAATAGACCAACGACACCTACGCTCTACGGCCGCGGATAGGTGTGTGTGTGACATATAGACTTGACCTAAACCATGTGGTCCGACTCAGGTTAACAGTGGCTAACCAGTCATCACAGCTCATAAATCAATTATTGGGGCTTAGTTTTCTACACACATGAACACACGCACACATACACGCAGACGCACACGATGATTGACTGTTTGTTACACTTTCTGACTCGTTACGGAACAGTAGCCACATTGACTTTTGTTACGGTTCTTGATTTCGGGTGTTTTCTTCCACCACCCTGACTCGACACAGAGGGGAATATTTGGTGAGGTCATGCAGAACTTGAGTACAGGTGTACGTAGACGCTAGAACTCTCGGTACAAGCGAACTAAAACTGCCAGGCCTAGGGGTAAGGGGGGGGGTATAAAAGGGGTGTATGAGGCTACCTACAAAACTGTTGTGTACCTCAGTGAACCGACGGAGTTGAGGTTTTCTCACGGTGTCTCGTCACCAATAACTCCAATAATGTCCCGAAAAAAGCAAAACCAAAAAGCCACAAAAGCTCTTATCTTATCTTATCTTATCTGTTTACAGACGCTCCTTCTATACAGAAGATTACTGCGTCCTACGCTTATCTATGGTTCGTGTTTAGTCCTGACAGTTGTGTTTAGTCTTCATAGACATCCTGCATGAGAGTGTGTGCGCGAGAGCTCACGTGTGTTTATGTGTGAATAAGTATGTGTGTCAGCATGTGTGTGTATGTTATGTGTGTCAGCATGTGTGTGTATGTTATGTGTGTCAGCATGTGTGTGTATGTTATGAAGAGATTATGCTTACTAAATAAAGTTCGCATTCGTACTTAAATATAATTTATTCACAATTATAATAATAAAATCCACAGGAATCGAACAAGCTTCAACTTCTTTTAATGAATACATTGTGTCTAGAATTTTACTACAGTAATATGTGTATATAGGAAAGATAACAGCAGGGCTAGGCAGGCCTTAGATTGAAACCCCCAGGACAAACGACAACGAGGAATACCCAAGCGTATTTGGAGACGGAGCATGTTGGACGAGGCTGGAAGGACTGGGAAGAGCTGGGAAGAAATGAAGCGACTGCCAAGGGACCGTGTAGAGTGGCGAGCTTATCTTATCTTATCTTATCAATACAGACGCTCCTTCTATGCAGAAGATAAATGAGTCCACAGACCATGACAGATGATCTGTTGGCAAGTGATGCAGCGTTCACAGGCCACGGCTTTGTGGGTACCACGCATTACCCAGCCGCCTAACTAGTGTTAGGTACCCATTCGGAGCTGGGTGACTCAGGGACGCCCTAGGCCCCGGGAACAAATCCTTGCCTTGACATGGTTGTTCAATATAATACGCACCGCGACACTCTATCTCAAAAAATAACACGATACATAGAGAAAAAAAAGAGATAAATAAAATGATCTAAAAGTTCAATAATTTAATTACGGTACTTGCGATCGATCAGAAATTTTGACACATAGTTTTTATCATCGCCACTAAACTGCCTGCTAAATTTCAGCTCGCTAGCTTACGAGGAAGTGGGTTAAAAATCGATCCAAAGTTTTGGCGACAAGCAATCAAGCAAGCAATCAAGGGTTCAACCAGACACCACGAGTTAATATAAAGGATTTAAAAATACAGAATATATTTGAATGTTATTGGTATTGAATAATTTAAAGTAATATATACTACAATGTTAATCAAAAGTAATTGAAGTAAGCTGAAAAGTAATTAACGATTTTAGCAATATTTAATTTTTTTTAAAAATCGATGTTAAAATCGTTTAGCGTAAACTTTGATATTCTTGCCAATGTGGGGCTCATGAACAATTCCCTAGTTAGCTCGGCCCCCCCCCTCCTCCCCCCCCCCACACACACCACACACGAGAGTGCCTTGTTTTTGATGGAGCCTTTAGTACCGGTGGCGGAACCCAAGAACAACATTGGAAACTTAACAACACCTCTCGTTTACAAACTTTTCATGTCTTAAATATTTTTATCATTTTGTTAGAGTTAAGATTTGGATCTATGGGTCGGTGCTCGACGGGTGTGAAAACACATATTATTATTGGTATTTTACCTATCCTCGTCTATTCCTTTGTCAGCTCGAACGATCTACTTGTCTGTTCATTATGTGCGCCCTATTTGTCTTAATTATCTGTTCTTTCATTTCCTAGCATGTTATTGTGTCCTGCTATCGCTTTACTTTAACTTACTGTCATAGGTGCCTTGAGAGATTTTCAGAGGAAGTGATTTTTGTAAATGTTAAATCTTGGTGTAAAGCAGCTTCAGTATAGAAGTCGCGTCTGCTTCACGGTTATGCAGAGCGCTCCAGGGGTTCTCAGATCTTATCACATGATCAGTTTATGTAATGTACACTTAAGCCTCTTCAACATCAGAGTCCACATCTATCGCTAATTGAATTTAATTTTATAATGCCTTAAGCTTGGCCGTGGTATTTCGAACATTTGTCTGTCTCGATATTGCTTATCTAGCCTTCTGTACCTTTCGAAACGATTAACCTAGAAATAAATCAATGATATGTATCGTGAGGATTTTATTGTGTCATTATTACACAGGCTTTCGGAAATCGTGTTCTTATAACTTCATTCCCGTGGCGTGAACGCCATCTCTGCTATTTAACATCCAACAACATCACACACGCCGGGGGCATAGTGGTAAGTGGCGTATATAATTATCCTTAAGCGGAATGGCTTCGTATATCTTTGTGCATCTTCTCATATCTCTGAATATCTGTGTTTCGTTACCTATATATTAACTTCTAGCTTCACACTTACATTCGTTAAAGTGAATGTACATTTTACTTTATTGTTGCATATCCGGGGAATCCGCGGAACGTATACTCTGTGTTATTTTGTTATATAAAGTTCACTTGTACTCCAGTGTCAGTTGCCCATAGTTTTAATTGCTTTTCCAACGAAGTTTTAAGTATGGTATATGCAGAGCACGTTGCAATGTGTTTACGTGCCAGCCACCCGTATCTCATAGTAATGTATATTTCGATTCTTCAGTAACGTGAGGTAATGTGTGGCTCCTGGCTCAGTGCCGGCTCAGGGCGCCACACTCGGTAATTTAAGGGGAGCAACTTTAATGTTTAGGGAGCAAAAGGATTTTACGCAAAACTGCAATGTCTTATTTGTAGAAGACGTGCTGAAATCTCTCCCCCCTCCCCGAGCAATAATAACGTTAACAGTGCCCCAGAGCATAATGTTACACTTCTACACTTGTTTCTCTGGGAGCCTCTTATACCTTCCCCCCCCCCTCCGCCAAAATATCCATTCTAAACACAACCCCACCATCACCCCTCACAAGTTATATAAAATGGAAAATGTAATAATATCAGCGTTGTGTTTGATCCTTTCATAACTGACTCTCTTTAACCATGGTTTATGTGGATTTTGTCCAGTCACACAACGTATATTCACGTGGCAAACTTACAAGTCACGTGTTTTGGAAGAAAGGACCTTACCATGACGGGGTCAAAGTTCGCTGCTGGGTAGATCTGGTTCGGTTCAATGGATTTTGCCATGAAGCTTTGGGGCTCTATAACAGGGCCTGCAGCTGAAGACAGGTATTGCATATTTTGGAATTCACAGCAGTCGAGGTAAGTGAAACTTGCGGCTCTTAGGCTCATGTAAAGGGAAAAAAATTATTTATTGTCGTTTCTTTAAAGCATAAGTAACAATGCTAGAATTAAAAGTTATTTTGAAAGGGGAAACGGGTGAAGTGAAAAACAAAAGTTCATATATGTCGTTTC
Organism: Ampullaceana balthica; assembly: GCA_944989445.1. Classification (NCBI taxonomy): domain Eukaryota; kingdom Metazoa; phylum Mollusca; class Gastropoda; family Lymnaeidae; genus Ampullaceana; species Ampullaceana balthica. The sequence continues at coordinate 63,771 of CALYLW010001558.1, forward strand.
AAAATATTCGTATAACATAAATACATTGAGGATAATGGGATAGTGTTTAAAATCAGTTATCTCGTCGATTGAATTAATTGGTAGTGTAATATAAGGGGATAGTTGAACATATGAATTACACTTCGTAAACGTGTGTTTATTTTAAAACAAGGTTTTAAGAAGTCGAATCTTCTGTGCAAATCTACAAAAAAATATGTTAGATTCGGGAAATTCTGATTGTAGATTAATTAAAAGTTATTTGGAAATGGAACCGCTGTAGTTTCTGTACTGTGGAGGATCTGGATTGAAATAATTGAGAACCTTGGTTGAAATATTTGAGAGGGGAGCTGGCGGTAGGTAGGCGACAGCGTCGTACCTGGAATGTAATGATGCTCTCAGACAATGACCGGAAACGAAAAGATTCCGGCCTTTCTCCCTCCTCCCACCCCCAGCTACGAAACGTTGGGTGGTAAGAAGGTAGGGGTAGAAGTTGATGTAGAACAATGTCAGCATTGTTAAGACAGGAATCGAAATTTTTAGTGCCATGGACGAGACTATAGGATACGAAATCATTACGAACGACCGAGGGTAACCTAAGTTGCTAATCATTGAACATGGGTTAGGGAATGAAAGACTGATAATTTTATTGCTCACACTAGGGGGGTCGTTCTCGGGTATCGGCCACATGCCTGCGGCCGGCAATATAAGGTAAGGACGGTAGGAGACAAGACAGAGCAAGTTAGGAAGTCACCCCCCCATAGACATGGACAGACCAGGACAGAGAGGACCCACTCCAGGGCAAGAGGACAGACCTAGAGAGAGAGACGTACCCCATCACGGGGGAAATGACAGGCATTCAGAGAGAGAGAGGAGTTGGAGAGAGAGAGAGAGAGAGAGAGAGAGAGAGAGAGAGAGAGAGAGAGAGAGAGAGAGAGAGCAAATGTGGTAACCAGAAGTGATGATAGATAAAGAGAAGAACTGTTAGCTTTAAAGCTGCCTTTGTTTTAAGTATACCATATGGAGAGTCAAGCAGTACGAAGTATCGTTACAGTACATTGCATGTTCAGGTGTTTACTGTCATGTTTTGTGCAGTGCCAAAAAGGATGATTTGAGACAACAGTTGACGTTTTAGTGTCTTGTTGTCTCTTGTTCTCCAACATACAGTCACTAACACCTTTAATGAGAAGCATTGCAAAGTGTTCTCTTCATAGAAACCTTCCACATTCACAGGAATTATAAGCCATTCATGGGAGCATTGAACGTGGTAGAAGAGGGTTTGTTGACTTTCTATTAAATGAATATATTTTTGTATTCATTTATTAGTAAGAAAGAACTGAATACATGAGACATTTTATTTCTCCATAAGATTAATCTGAGAAACCAACAATCTTTGGAAGATTTCTAATAAGATATTTTAATACTAAGCTATTGTGTCTATTGAATCTAATTTTAGCTCCAGACTTAAGTTCATTCTATTTAATTATGGATTTTTTAAAAAAAAGTCTTGAAACTATCATTGAATTCATTGTAGTAAAAACGTTTTGGCTGTTCACAAAAATAATGAAAGGATAAACAAAAATAGTATGAGAAATTGGCTTCATATAGAGTCTAAAAGTAGAGCATGAGCTTCAAAATACAGATAGCATGAAAATAATAATGTTTATTGAGTTCAAGTCAATAATAAGACTAAATTAAAGCCCAACAAATGGATTCTTTGGTTCACTTGTTACCAATGGGACACGGAAATATGTTTTAAAGTTTAAATAAAATAAACCCGTAAAAACAAAGTTTTTGACTATAAATCCCTTATATATGAGACATAACTAAAAGTATTTACAAATATTTACAGACTAGATCTGTCTTAACTCAACGTTGCTTCATAACCCTGGGGGGGTGGGGGGGGGTGGGAGTCTGGTCACCGATCGCTTGACCGAGCTCAGCGTGACACGTAAAATGTAAACAAAACCATGCCGGTACTTCGATGGGTCGCGTCAACTCGTCAATTCAAACTCTCACGTGGGAAAAAAAACAATAACAAACCGTGAATTTGAAGTACATACGTTATATAAGGATAAACTAAAAATGCATTAATTTATTTACAGTACGTTCGATCTATCTGACATTTTGATACGATGCATTGTTAGGTGAGACGGGTCCGTGTGCAAAATTTCAGCTCGATCGGATCAGGGAAGTGGGTCATTTATGACTTTTGTTTTTCCACCCGCCCGCCCAAGACAGACAGAGAGAGAGAGAGATGACGACAGAGACGGCGGTGAAGTTAATATAAGGGATTTAAAAACCTGTTTCTCAAATAGATGAAATCTTCCGTACAAGTTATATCAAGCACAATTTTATGTTTCCACGAATAAGTCCAATCACTAATCTCCATGGTGTGAGAAGCCCTGATACGTCATGTGACGAACTGGTGCAAAACGAGTAACTCTGCATGCTGTACGCAGAGCCATTTAACAATATGAGGAGCGCGGCCTAGATTAATCGGTTAACTCTTGGTCAAATTTACGACATATATCTAAATTAAAGTTAAAGGTTCATTGTTCAGCGTTTTAATTCAAGTGTAAGATTTGTTTTCTTAACGCCATTTCTTATATATTTTTTTATTAAATTGTGTTACTACTCTAAATATAACAATTTTATCATTTCAGGAAGATATACAGACCGATTTATTGCCAACAGAGGGTAAAAAAGGACAATTTGACAACCACGTAATAATGATCTCAATGATGACATCAATTTTTGTGCTGGCCGCCCTTGTCGTTTCATCAAATGCTTTTCTGGTGATGTCTGTAGGCAAATGTCCTGACATCCCTATCAAAGAGAACTTAGACCTGAATCAGGTAGGACAAGTACACCTGGACCAGTAGGAGTTAGTAGGAATTCAACACCTGGAATATTAAAAGAATTCTGGTGCATCAATATTTAAACACAGACAAAAGAGAACAATAACATTAACAACAACAATAATAGTAATAGTTGTAATAATAATAATAATAATAATTATTATTATTATTATAAAATAATAATAATATCGAAAATAATTACTATAATGTTAAGGTAATTCATCTTTTCCCATTAGACGCAAGGAAAAGCAAAAAAATCAACCCGTAACTGATATGTTTTAGAGTTTAGAGTTTAGATAGACGTACTTTGATCACAGCACCAGAGGCGTAACTGGGTTTTTGACGCCCTTGGCTACTTTATTGGCGCCTTTTATTTAAATAAAAATTAAAAAATTAGAGATTCAGCGGCGCCCTTTTGAACTGGTGCAGGCCGGCGCCCTTGGCAACTGCCCCAATGCCAAGCCGTTGTTACGCCACTGCACAGCACAATCCTCTCTACAATTAGCTGCCTAGGTCGGCTACCCAACCAATCGTCCGAAGGCAACATAATTATGTACAGAGGCTTTTTGCCAAACCCACTATTCCCCTATATTTACTCCATACCTGTGCGTACCTGTGGTTGGAGTGAGGTGAAACTGGTGGCACATGTATTAAACACCTGCTACGCGTTTATTACAATAAAACAAAAAGGTGCAGTTGAGAAAGTTCTGAGTTTAATATTCAAGAAAAACTTCTAATGATAATCTTCATGGAAAGAAATTTTTGAGTTCTTAATAACCAAAGTAAGAAGACTGGCTTTGTCATAAAGTTAACAGGTTGATGTAAACAAGAGATCATATAAGGAAAAATTGAAGGAAAAGAGGAAGATGGTTCCATTCAAAGAGAAAGAGAAAGAGAGAGAGAGAGAGAGAGAGAGAGAGAGAGAGAGAGAGAGAGAGAGAGAGAGAGAGAGAGAGAGAGAGAGGAGAGAGAGAGAGAGAGAGAGAGAGAGAGAGAGAGAGAGAAAAGGGGGAGAGAGATAGTGAGAGAAAGAGAGGAAGCGGGTGAATGTGATGTTTTCAAAATTATTAGAGCATAATGGAAATTTTATAGTTGAGCCATATTTTGCTTAATTTGGTTTCCTTTTATTTGATAAAAGGAATGATGTAATAATATTTATTTTGTTTTTTTTTAATCTTGACTTTACACGAAAAGTTACATTTTTTAAATATAAAACTCCAGAATCATTTATTATCTTTAAAGAGTAATCTATTCACAATTTCGTTGTTTAATATCACTATGTATTCACTACAGTACCTCGGCAAGTGGTACAGTTACGAGAACTTTGACGCACCGTTCCAGTTTGGCTTGTCGTGTATTACTGCAAACTACTCCCTCAAACCAAACGGCAACATCAAGGTGCTCAACGGGGGAGTTAAGAAGTTAAAAATGTAAGGCATAGTTTGAGTGGTTATATTAACCGATGTAAGGCATAGTTTGACTGGTTATATTAACCGATGTAAGTTATAGTTTGACTGGTTATATGAACCGATGTAAGGCATAGTTTGACTGGTTATATTAACCGATGTAAGGCATAGTTTGACTGGTTATATTAACCGATGTAAGGCATAGTTTGACTGGTTATATTAACCGATGTAAGGCATAGTTTGACTGGTTATATTAACCGATGTAAGGCATAGTTTGAGTGGTTATATTAACCGATGTAAGGCATAGTTTGACTGGTTATATTAACCGATGTAAGGCATAGTTTGAGTGGTTATATTAACCGATGTAAGGCATAGTTTGACTGGTTATATTAACCGATGTAAGGCATAGTTTGACTGGTTATATTAACCGATGTAAGGCATATTTTGACTGGTTATATTAACCGATGTAAGTCATAGTTTGACTGGTTATATTAACCGATGTAAGGCATAGTTCGACTGGTTATATTAACCGATGTAAGGCATAGTTTGACTGGTTATATTAACCGATGTAAGGCATAGTTTGACTGGTTATATTAACCGATGTAAGTCATCGTTTGACTGGCTAAATGAAAATACGAAAGACATAGTTTGACTGGTTAAATTATCGGATTATGTAAGTCATAGTTTGACTGGCTAAATCAAAATATGAAAGGCATAGTTTGACTGGTTAAATTATCAGATTATGTAAGTCGTGGTTTGACTGGCTAAATCAAAATATGAAAGGCATAGTTTGACTGGCTAAATTATCAGATTATGTAAGTCGTGGTTTGACTGGCTAAATCAAAATATGAAAGGCATAGTTTGACTGGTTAAATTAATAGTTCTAGACATAATTAAATGTAGACTGGTTAAATGATAAAAGACATGCACAGTTTGGTTAATTAGGTGTGTAAGACCTAGTTTCAGTGGTTAAATTAACCGATGTAAGGCATGGTGGGGCTGGTTAAGTTAAACGATGCAAGGCATAATTTGACTGCTTAAATTAACAGATGTAATATGTAGTGTAACTGGTTAAATAAAAATGTAAGATAAATCGGGATTGGTAACATTTTCATCACAAGAAATATTTATTATTAGTCATAAAATTAGTGGTTAATTTTAGTGGTATGATTAAAATATGTATGTGGCTTTTATAGACAGGTGGATTTTTGTGTTATACAATTAATTTGAGATTGAATCAAGCTTATTTTGTCACTGATCAATAATATTTCATGTTCTCCTTTAGTCTGCAAGTGTATATATATTTTTAAACAAACTGTTGGTTTTGAACAATCATTTATTAGTATTAAAAATTTTAGCATTTACAAAATACGATTTTACCATCTGATCTAACATCGAATAAAAGGAAAGGGTTTAAAATTGTTGGTGCTTCTAGACTGAAAACAATTTGCGCAATTAATATTTGTGTGGCGTAACCCATAATAAATTAATTTATTAAATTTTTAAGGAATGTTCAATTATAGCTTAGTATTAGAAATTACATGAGTTTTAGACGTAGGCTATACTAAAACATGCTACAGGTAAGTGAGCATTCACTTTGGTAAGAAGAAGAGGATTAGAAAATATTGAAATTTTAAAGTTTTTCTGCTGAGAAAAAAAAATACAAAAAATAATTATTAAGTAGTTATTATAATTAAATTAATTATAATATAATATAATATATTTCTTTACAGTGATATGGTAACCAAAAAAAAACACAACAGTTTGCCAATTAAATTTGATTTTAAGGTAAAATAAAACGTGACAAGTTCAGTTTTCTCACTTTAAAATGTGTAGCTCTAGTTGACATTTGTTTGATTCCTAATGTGTTCCTCATTCGACAGATTCGGCAGAACTGTTATGCGCACCCCTACCAACATTGAAGGAGAGGCTCGAATTGTCAACAGCAGTCGACCTGCAGGACTCGCTGTTAGGTTTCCAGGTCAACCAGGTAGTGTCTCACTTTCAATGTCGGCGTAGCTTAAGGCGGCCATGTGGAAAGGGGTGGGGGCATGTTCACCTTTTTGGCACTTCGATGATATTTGTGTGGAAACTCTTAAGTTACGCCCTTGCTTCTAATTCCGGATGCTATCTGTAAGGAATAATTTGTGCAAATTTAGAGCCATTCGTTCCATGTATATCAAATTGGACAGCATGACCTAAAACATCATAGCATCGAGATAATTTCTGATCAGATAAACTACAAAAAATTTCATTTATTTACGAAGGTTACATATATTATTAAGGTAATAATTATTAACATTTTTTTATCAAAGAAGCATAACTCAAAAAAATGTTTTTTTCTTAAAAAATTGATGAGTATTTCCCCATGAATAAATGGTTTTACTACAATGTACTAGACCAGGGCTGGCCAGACATGTGGTAATTGAGAGCTATTTAAAAATATTAAAAACATTGTTAAGAGCCGCATCGAAGCATTAAACCTGACTTGGGGAAAAACTACCAGTAATCCTTGTAACATATCTTTCATAAATTGTACGCGAGGCGCAATGTGAACACAGAAGAGCCGCATGCTGCTCGCGAGCCGCGGTTTGGTGGCCACCGTTGTGCTGGACTTTACAAAATGTAATCGTAAACTGATCAGCACCAACAACAGTTAACTGTAGTGTTCCACAAGGAGCTGTCCTACGCTCACAATGTAATCGTAAACTGATCAGCACCAACAAGAGTTAACTGTAGAGTTCCACAAGGAGCTGTCCTACGCTCACCACTCTTCATAATTAACAAAAATTATTTTTACCAACAGCATCTCATTAGGGACAAAATTTAGGTTTTTTTTGCTAGATGGTTTTAGTATCTATAGAACATTTAATTCTGAAGAAGATAACAGCAATTTACAAAAAGACCAAGATGAATTTACAAATGTGAAACTAATTTCAGTATATCTTTCCACCCAAATAAGTGATAACAAAGATTAAAGAAGTAATAAAACATAACGCAATTTAATTCTAACTTGGAAATACAAACAAAGTAATCTAATGAAACTTAAGGATAAAAACACTTTTCTTGTTCCATACGCAAGAACAAATATACAAATTATACAAATTTTACTTCTTCCCTTCTGAAATTCGTTCGTGTAATGTGTCACCTGAACAACCAGGAAAACCAACACTCATTCAAAATTTAAAATGCAATAAACAACGGATAAGGGTAGTACGCAATAAACTTCTGTCAGATGGTGCGTCTATACTCTATAAGAAAATATAGTACATTAATTTCTTCTTCCGTGCAGTTCAATTTACCATAGAGCATTTAAATTACATCTTTTTTTTTCCTTAAAACTTTTCCGTTCACATACACCCTCTTATGTATTATTATATGTTGTTCCACAGAATGTTATCAATGTTACAATATTTTAGTCCATTTACAATGTAACTATGAAACAATGAAACAATGAAACAATGAAACAATGAAACAATGAAACAATGAAACAATGAAACAATGAAACAATGAAACAATGAAACAATGAAACAATGAAACAATGAAACAATGAAACAATGAAACAATGAAACAATGAAACAATGAAACAATGAAACAATGAAACAACGAAACAACGAAACAACGAAACAACGAAACAACGAAACAACGAAACAACGAAACAACGAAACAATGAAACAATGAAACAATGAAACAATGAAACAATGAAACAATGAAACAATGAAACAATGAAACAATGAAACAATGAAACAATGAAACAATGAAACAATGAAACAATGAAACAATGAAACAATGAAACAATGAAACAATGAAACAATGAAACAATGAAACAATGAAACTAACTGTCGTAATGACGTTTATTTACCTTTATTTAAGGCACTTTATTAAATAGAAATTTGCTTTATAAAACATTCAACATTTTTACAAGGGCAAAGTATAAAGAAAATCTCTTTCGACACCTGATACATATATTTAAAAATTTAACAGGAAAAGTTTATTAATTGTTAAAGGAAATGTCTACTTCTTATGTGTAATGAATTAATTTTATTTTTTATCTTAATGTTTTAAATCGATAAACTTAGAGTCGGTATTATTTTTGCAATTGAAATTTTGTTGTTATGGTTCTGAAAAGACGCTACATGTAAATAACCGTTTGATACATAATTTACTAATACAATTTTAACAGACATGGGAGATAACAATAAGGCAAACTACAACATCATCGACACGGATTATCAAACCTACAGTCTTGTCTATTCTTGTTCCCAGCCAACAGTCCTGCCACTCAAAGTTGGTACGTTGCACAATTTGAAAAAGTTATTATTATTATTTTAACATTTTTATTTTAATTTTAACTTTATTTTTAACATGCAGCTGCTGGATTTTGCATTTGATCCTTGTTGTCTGTCCAAAAATTATTTTTTGAATGTGCTGTTTATTTAATTAAAGTACTAGCTGACCCGTCGCGCAATGCAACGATTTCAGAAGAAAGTAAATTCAATAAAACCAATGTTTGGTAATAAGATATAAAAAAAATTTGTGCCAGAAACTTTCATGGAAGTGAACTAAACAACTTCACAAAGTTACATGACAATCGGATGATAAAAATAATATTTAAATAACTTACATAAGGAAAAACGACATTAGGGGCCCCCGTATCCTAATTAGAAATACTTTAAAATAATATATTGCTATTGTACTCAAAAGTTCCCAGACTATCATAGCGATCGGTTGAATAAAATAATATTTATAAAGCTTACATTACAAAATAAGGACTTTTAAGTCCCATTGCACCCAACCTAAACGGTGCAAGATTTAAAGCTATAAGCGCATGTAAATTGCAATCTGGATCATGATGGATATTTGTGATAATGTTATCAGGATCTTGTAAAATCAAATTAGGATTAATATATTAAACTTTGTTTTTTTTCAAAAATGATTTGGCTCCGAAGGAATGGAAATTAGGAGTTCAATGCCCTATAGTACGTTAATATGGGCATTCAAGTACTTAAGACCAAGTTTGGTCAAAATATATCCATTTAACAAGTAGCCAAAGTTTAAAATAATGCTTCTATAGCTCATATAAGGAAAAAAACAACGTTTTGATCCCCCGGCCCCCTTTGAATCGTAATATTTTTTAATGCCAAAAACCTTCGCGTGTGTGTACTCAACAACTTTCAAAAGTTTTATTGCAAGCCGATGAATAAAATAATATTTATAAAACTTATATTAGAGGGGAGGAACGACATAAGGGCCCCCGGGTCAAATCGGTTAAAGATGTAAAGTTAAAAATCCTGCAGATTTCAAGCTGGATCATGATTGAGATAGCTGTCAATATTTGTCAAGATCATGTAAAATTGATTGGCGAATAAATTCTTGATAAATTACAAAATATTTGTGCCCACTGACCCAAAGTAATAGACTTTAAAAGTTCGATGCCATATAATATTTTATTATAGACCATAAAGTTTTAATGTATCAAATTATGTCAATAAACATCCATCAGCCCTAATACACAACGTATAAAATACCGTTTATATAGCTCATATAAGGAAAAAAAACGCCATTTTGGGCCCTAGGCTCCTTAAAAATTGTAATTTTTAAAAACTTTTATGCCAAAATGTTTTACTTAACAACTTCCCAAAGTTTCTTAGCGATAGGTAAGCAAAGATGGCCACGGGGCCCATTCTGTATTTTTTTTACTATTATATAAGCTAGATGAATATTATTTATTTTACCTATCGCTAAGAAACTTTGGGAAGTTGTTAAGTAAAAAATTTTGGCATAAAAGTTTTTAAAAATTACAATTTTTAAGGAGCCTAGGGCCCAAAATGGCGTTTTTTTCCTTGGCACGGGTTCAAAATAGCGACGGTCAAAACAGCGACCGTCATAATAGCGACTTCAAAATAGCGACTATATCAAAACAGCGACCGTCATAATAGCGACTTCAAAATAGCGACTGTATCAAAAGAGCGACTGTCATAACAGCGACTTCACCACATAGCTATTCCTGTCCAACCGTTCACCTAACACAGTGGTTCCAATCTTTTTTGACACATAGACCCCTTTTCATTGTCTAAACTTACCCAAGGACCCCTAGTGAAAAAACTACGTAAATGCATAGTAACAAATAAAAACTCCAAAAAATAGCAACATTTGTATTCAGTATTTATTGAAATTAAAAATTGTGTTTAAAATAAAATTTAAAACAATTAACTTATGCTATATATAAACGCATTCATTCAAATACAAACAACTGCTCAGTAAAAATAAAATTTGAATCATGGTTACCCGGGCAGCTTTTTTTAACAATATTGACAGCCCCCTTGTCATAACGTCCTGTGGTCGAACTGTCCGGGGGTTACATAATGACATGTTACGAAGGCTAGACTAAGTGACGACCATGGACCCCGTGTTATGGAGAAGGTAAATAAAGGGATTGGGGCTGAGAGAATCTAGGTACTTTTATAAAGGACTATCTGACCACATTGCCTTGGGGTGGGGGTGGAGTTGGATAGGTGTGGAAGGACTTGCTACCTCAGAGGAGTGGTGCATTTAACACAATCATGAATTCGCCCTTAATGTAGATTGGTTTTCAGTGTGTATACTTTTTAGTGTTAAATTAAACGTTGAAAAAAAGGGTGTAATAACTATTTCATGCCGTTTTTAATTTTTTATAGATAATAATATTTAACTATATTATTTTTATTTATTTTTTTAAATTAGAAAAAAAAACAATTTTACGAGGTAAAAACGAAAAGGGTCAAAACATCCGGGGATCAAAAAGTATTGTAGTCGAACTGTCTATAGTTTTAAAAAAGCAGCCACACGTCACATCTGCCCCTACCAGCGCAATCCCCCTCAATTAATTGACAGCATCTATGTTAGTTAATCTCTATCGTGCTTTCTGCACAATATATTTGACTGAAGTAATAGCAGTTATTTTTTTTTCAGAATTAAAAAAAAATGTGTCCCGAAAATGTGTATACACTCTTTACAACACCAACATTTATTTATACACACCTCCAGTTGATTGTGTTTAATGTTCTATTGTCCCTTCTGTACAAAAAACCTGCATGGCTTATCATGTCTTACTTTTCTTGATTTTATAAACTCCATTGTAGGCTAGGCACAGTAAGTTTTTCAAAAAATTTTCAAACATTATCTCAAACAAAAGAGAAAAGTCGCTATTTTGATACAGTCGCTGTTATGATGCAGTCGCTATTATGATGGTCGCTGTTTTGACAGTCGCTGTTTTGATACAGTCGCTATTTTGAAGTCGCTATTATGACGGTCGCTGTTTTGACAGTCGCTATTCTGCCCGGATTCCTCTTTGCATAAACATGTAAATTTCAAAACACCTGTTCATTTCACTCACGATCATGAGGGACATTTAAATACATATTTATCAAAATCCTAAAATATCAAATAAGGAAAGAAAACTTAAAAATTTACGAAAGGAAATTTTAGGCTCCGCCCTAAAGGAATGTACATTTTGATTTCAATGCCCTATAGGATTTTGATATAAAGCATCAAGATTTTATGTACCAAGTTTGATCAAGATCCTTCTATTTACCCAGTGGCTAATGGCTAATGGTTAAATATTTTTTATTTACCTGATTTAAGGAGAAAAAACGATGTTTTCGGCCCCCGGCCCCCTATGAGTGTTAATTTTTTAAAAAATCTAATTACCCATCCCGGGAGCGTAGTAAAAAATCTCCCAAAGTTTTATGGCGATCGGATTTATGGCGTAGTAAGCGATAAAGGACAAACAGACATACAAACATACTTACTTTCATATATATATATATATATATATATATATATATATATATATATATATTAAAATCGGACGAATTATCAGTAGTCTTGACTTCTAGGATATTAATTCGTCCGTGGGGAATACCATAGTGACCTATTTATTCCAAAGTCCTCCTTGCCTCCAAACTTCCTGTACCATAGTGACCTATTTATTCCAAAGTCCTCCTTGCCTCCAAACTTCCTGGTTTATACTAAAGAAGTAAACTACCGCCGTAATCAAATACATGTGTACGATTATATGATTAAAAATTCAACATCAATTTACATGGTAACATCATGCCGTACTGTATATTGCTTCATTTAATATAGAGCACGACCCCGCCATACTTTATCTTCACTTTAAAATAGTGCACTAATCTGTCATACTATATTTTCTCTTTTAAATAGTGCACTAATCTGTCATACTGTATTTTCTCTTTTAAATAGTGCACTAATCTGTCATACTGTATTTTCTATTTAAAATAGTGCATTAATCTGTCATACTGTATTTTCTCTTTTAAATAGTGCACTAATCTGTCATACTGTATTTTCTCTTTTAAATAGTGCACTAATCTGTCATACTGTATTTTCTATTTAAAATAGTGCACTAATCTGTATAAATGTATCTTCTCTTTTAAATAGTGCACTATTAATCTGTCATACTGTATTTTCTCTTTAAAATAGTGCACTAATCTGTCATACTGTATCTTCTCTTTTAAATAGTGCACTAATCTCTCATACTGTATTTTCTCTTTAAAATAGTGCACTAATCTGTCATACTGTATCTTCTCTTTCAAATAGTGCACTAATCTGTCATATTGTATCTTCTCTTTAAAATAGTGCACTAATCTGTCATATTGTATTTTCTCTTTTAAATAGTGCACTAATCTGTCATACAATATTTTATCTTTTAAATAGTGCACTAATCTGTCATACTGTATCTTCTATTTTAAATAGTGCACTAATCTGTCATACTGTATCTTCTCTTTAAAATAGTGCACTAATCTGTCATACTGTATCTTCTCTTTTAAATAGTATACAAATCTGTCATACTGTATCTTCTCTTTAAAATAGTGCACTAATCTGTCATACTGTATATTCTCTTTTAAATAGTGCACTAATCTGTCATACTGTAGTTTCCCTTATGTTATCTGTCACAGACGCCCCTTCTATACAGAAGATTATTAAAAGATGGTGCACAACCCATGTTACTCTCGTCTTAATAAAGTATCAAAACCTGCACCTAAAGACAATTTATAACTCCATATAACCAAGCAATAGACAAACTCCTCATGTATTGAATGTGTTAAGTTTGCACTTTTGTTTATTATTTGACAAGAGATTCTTCTCCGTTGCAGAGTTTGTCTGGATCTTGACACGTCAGAGGGGCGTACGCCCCAGCAACACTGACGACCTTAAGTCCCTCTTACGCAGCTACAACGTCAAGACGGAAAACTTTAAGCTTGTTGACAACACGGATTGTTATTGAAATGAGAGAAATATTCTTTGAATAAATCAAGGCATGTGGCACACAGATTACATATTTGAGCAATTATTTTTTTCTCATATTTTCCACTGATAGAGATAGTATTAAACAGAAAATATAAAAAAGATAAAGACATTTCTCTTCACTTGACCATGTGTAGCAGGCACCAGAGATTATATTTTGAGGACCTGTTTATCTTACTCCATTTGGACAGCCAAAAAACACAAGCTATTAATCTATACTAATTGTGTAACCTGTAACAAGTTTTCATATTTAATCTCTTCTACTGCCCAACCGATCCAAAACTCTTGGTATCAACTCAAACGAGTCTTGAATCCTCACTAATATTCCTAGCAAGACCAGGGCCCTAAACTTGCTCTACAAGATTCTGAGAGTCACTAATTTAAGCTTGTGGATTTCACAAATTTATTTTCCTCTCCTTTAAATTATGTATCATTGTTTACTATCTGTATTTTTTCCTTCATGTGTTATTATGTGTCGCACATGTAAAATAGTTAGCAATGAAAATAAAATTAACTGTGACAATAAAAAATATGTTTTACGTTTATTTCTCACATCTCATAAAGGTCAGCTTCTAGGATTAGATATTGTTGCAGCTATAAATATAATGAATAATCTGACTGATATTTAACCTTCGTTCTGCTGTTACAAAATCTTTTTGGTGTTTTTTGTATTTATAATCAAATATCGAGGATACCTTTGTTAGCAGAAAGGACATTTTTGTCAATACTTTTATTCTATTCAAAACATCGTGGACATATTTTTTTTAAAAATTACATTCTCTCTCAGATAAGGCCTTGTGATTGGCCAATACAACTGTGTAGATTGTCTTATTCTATTGTTTAGGTGTCGACGAATTTTAAAAAAGACATTGTACAACATTTTTCCATTTTAGAATAAGAAAACAAAAACAAATAATATGTTTCACTTCATCACAGCGTCTAAAATTTAAAATTTCGTTGTTAGAGGACTGTTGACAGGAACGATAATGACGGGGAAAGAGGTTAAGAGGCCTATGGGCAAAGGGAAGGGCAGTTGTTGATGAAGAGAACATATCTTATTTTAGAATATTTCATGTTTGATGAATGACGTGGTTAGTACGACTGACGAGGGTGACCTGTTGTTGAAATAATAGTAACCCATCAACATCTCTTCACCGATTTCTTTCAAATATTTCAAGTATCGTCATCAATGACCTTAAACTTCAAGTTCAATTGTTCTACGTCTGCTCGATGAGGTCAAGTGGGAATCGGTTCATTAAACTTTCAACTCAAATTGATTTTGATTATTTTTTTAAGGTTCTCTGATCCTCTTTGAACATTGACTGAACACTTAAAACCTAAAATATGAACCGATGGATCTTTTGTTAATGTTGAACGAGATTATCTTAATGCGTTTATAACAGATTAACGCCACTTTATCTCTAACTCTTTAATCCTAATAACTGTTTTAAAATATTCATTTTTGTCGACTGGTCTGTGACGAATCAAATTTACGAAAATACATTTTTAAAAGTTTAAAAGTACACTTTAATTTTCGGTTACCTGTCAGATCAAGTATATGGAACTACATAACAATGCCATTCCCCAATTTCTTTGTGTTAAAAAATTAGTATTTTTAAAGACATTAAAATGCCAGAAAACATTTATTATCTAGTGACAAGATTACAACAACAAAATCTAGAGACGAATATGCCTGTCTTGCTAGAGGATTATACAGGACCAAGGTCTGAGAAGGAAGGGGGGGATAAATATTAAATAAAAACATGACTATAGTCATCAATCTCCCACTATAAAGTGATATAAGTATGTGGTGTGTACTCAACAGATTGTTATCCCTTGCATGGCCCTTTACCTTCCAACAAAGATCAACTACTGCAATTGACCTTCTAATAAACCTTTGGATTTAAGAACAATTAAGAATAACTATATATTTCAGACTAGTGTCCCTTTAGTCTAGTACTAATTAAGCCAGAACAATACAAATGTTGAGGAATGACTATTGCTAGAAAGTCCTCCGCTGACCTGGAGAGGAGATGGGGGCCGCCAGGTCTACCACGCCCCGAGAAAGTTCTAATGGAATCTTTAGAATCCCCCTACGACCACGTGGTTATGGGACACACACACACACACACACACACACACACACACACACACACACACACACACACACACACACACACACACACACACACACACACACACAAACACAAAATTACAAATAAAATTAAACTGCAATATATCCTTTAAAAAACAGTCTTCACGTTTCAAAATTTTACTTCTCTCTCTTGCCAATATTTTTATACGGAACATTTCTTTCAGTTGGAGTCACTTGTTATTATAATGCTAACAACGTGGGATGTTTACATGTGATGTTTACATGGGATGTTTACATGGGATGTTTACATGGGATGTTTACATGGGATGTTTACATGGGATGTTTACATGGGATGTTTATTGTAAATGAGATCCTGAAATTCTTTTTAATCACTTTTATTTTAATAGCCACTTTATAATTATCATACCATTAGAACAATGGCAAGAAATACATGCACAGAAGAAATGCAAATTATACAACCACGTGGAACAAAAGCAAAAAAATACATCGAGGTTCTAGATTTTTTTTAAAATATTTTTTATTTAGTCATCTTGTAAAAGTTTTAAATTTGTATAAAATTAATTAATTTTTTTTTAAAAATGATTTGGCCAAAATATTCTAGATCATTGATACACATTCACTTATGACACTTATGTACGATTATAAGTTTACACAGCTTTAGTGTCAATGCAGTCATTCCGTCCCTTCTGATAGCCAATTTTTTATGCTGACATATCTGCTGGATACATTTTCAGGTGTAGGCAAACAAAAGTACAAAAAGTGAATCGTGAAATGATAGGGGACAGGTGGAACCACCAATCTCCGTCAAAACTGGGTTACAGGTGACATCCCAGTGTGTGGAGATGTTTGGGGGCGCGTGGGTGGTGGGGGGCTATTTATAGATGGATGGCGTCGATCTGTGGTGTTATTCTGACGTCTGGGCCCCAAGGTAAAAACGACGATGTAGGCCAGTCAGTCGCTCTGGCTAATTTTAGAGTCATCAAAAGTTTCCAATCATCTCTTACTGATGATTGATGGCGAGACAGTCGGGGTTCAATGATATCCGCGTATTTCTAAGGTTGGGCCACAAGCTTCCCACGACATGCGCCTCAACTTTCACAGCGATACGTGATGTGGACTCAAATTATAGAATGGATTAAAATTAAAACCGTAATGGATGAATTTACAACATTGTTCAATGCGAATAATATATTTTTTTTGTTTACAGGGGTGAAGAATTCATAGTCACGCACAGAGCAGATGTTGGGGGGGGGTGAGATTTAGAGGAAGATGCCCTGGGCAAAAATTGCTAAAATAGATGTTAATTTGGCGTGGGGGGGGGGTATAAAATTGATGATAACATCTCACTCACAAAGTTGTGGGTGTGGCAAGTTGAAGAGTAGGTTCACCACAAAAACAAGAAATCACCTCAAAACTGTGACGATACACAGTCACCAGCAATGTTCCCGTTAAGGTTCGTTGGTACATGTGCAAAGTAAAAAGAAAAACGAGTGTGCAAAGTTGCACAGCATCCATTTTATATGCAATATTTTACCGAAATTGCTACGCAGTATTCCTAAACTGCTGCGCGGCGTTGCTTAGATATATTCGCGGTCGCGCAGCCGCGCAGCTTAGAGGAAACATTGGACACCAGGATGCTCAAAAGACGCTGTGCTTAAATACGTTTTATTTATAACTTGTAAAAATTTTCTTAAAGCTTGGCAAAAATATCATTTCCAAATACAATTATAATTATTATAATAATAATTAGAAGAAATAATAATAAATAATAATAAATATAAATATAGACTATTTATTACTTTTTTAAAAAACGAAATATATCAAGGACTTCATTCAGAGAACAGGAATATCATCACTTTGTCTCCAATCCCCCCTTTTTAATCCAAAATAATAATAATAAAATAAATAATAATAATCATAATATAAAGGAGAAAAAAAATGACATAGAAATCAAATGTCTCACATGAATCGTATTCAATGATACAATGTTGGTGTACCTTCACAAGTTTATTTTAGATCAGTAACAGCATCACTAATTATTAACTTTACTTGGACCAGCAATGGTGTGTTATGGTTTGGACGACTTAAATAGTGATAAACACTTGTTATAATGTATACTTGAGCATTCAGTTCTTGAACACAAGATCACAAGTCCGTGACCACTGACTTGACCTTGCTGACCCGCCAGATCTGCATATTTGTTGTAAGTATACTCTCATAATTGTCATCATCAAGGCTCTCATCGTTCCGCCCCTTTGTTCTGTAGCGTGACGACATCGGGGACACAGATGTGACGGAAGGTCCCTCGAGGAACGCTGCATTGTGGGAGGGAACGGGGTGGGAGATCGGACGAGGTGGGGAGACCGTTGGAGGAGAAAAGAGTGAAGACTGCGCCGTGATGCTGAGGCAACTGAGAGAATCATCAAGGTCCGAACCCGAACCGTACGCGCTGTCTGATTGCGACGCTATCGTGTCCGTGCTTGCCGTCCGGCACCTGAGGTCGAATTCTGCTTTAATCTCTTTGGCGGTACGACCCAGGGTCTGGGACCTTTGTCTGACAAGATCGTCACTTCCGGTGGACTGGAAAAGTTCTGGCTGAGTTTCACAGAGCTTACGATGACTCGTGTTGTCTGTTTGGACAGATCCCGTAGCAGTGTAGCTTTTATTTACCTTTGTTTGATTGGAAACGGATGCTTCCTTGCTGTCTACGACATTGACGCGGTTCAAGATTTCAGAACAAACTCTGCTGGTTCTCGCATGAGGAATCTTCTCAGGACCAGATCGTCTGCTGGCGAGTCCGGCCCTGTAGCCGGCCAGTTTCTGGCTGTGATAAGTGGAGTTGAGTTGAAGTAGAGGAGGTTGCGCAGGTCCGTGGCGACTCGGCGCGCTGAGGGATCGTACGACGTCGTTGATTGTGACCAGCTGTTTCAGCAGTGCCACATCTTGGCGCCGCAGTGACATCTGAAGACAGATACAAATATTGATTACGTTAAATGGGGAAAACTTTCATGGAAATTTTATAAAGTTACATGCATTAAGTATTTACAGATGCGTAAGGTTTTTTTTCCCGCGCCCTTGGTTAATTCTTTTTTGGCGCCCTTGAGAAATAGGGAAAATACTAAATTATACAGAATAAATTGATTATAACTGAAGGATTAGCCCTCGGCGTCCTTGGCAACTGCCCCGATGCCAAGTCGTTGTTACGCCTCTGTGTATTTATCTACTGGCAAATAAATCTGAGCAATAAGAACGGAACAAAGTTAAGGCTTTAGCTGCGGTTGCGCGGGGTTGAATTTATATAAAGATTAATGTACTCAGGTTCCAAATACTATGTTAAAGTCTTTGGGTGTCATCCATACGTAAAACGTTATCATTGGTAAAACGTTATCATTGGTACAGTAATCACACTGGCACGACATGGAAAGTACCGGAATTTTTTTTACAAAATTTATACTTTGTGAATTTTAGAGCAGTCGAGTTGTCTTGTGGAAAAGATTATTCAAATCATCTTTTCCTTTTTTTGTTTACTTGTATAGAAAGTTGCTGACTTGTGACAAAAGTAAGAGTAAAAATAACTTGACACAATCCCAGATGTTCGCCATCTTACTTGGGTAATTCCGCACCTCCATTAAAAATAGCCCGTGCATACGGCAATGAGTATTATGTACGGTCAAGGATATAAATGAAGGCGGAAATATGATCTCGTGACGTAGAAATACTCATTCCAAACACATTCGCTTTCACAGAAGCCAAACGTTATTATAAAAGGCGAGTATTGTATCCTGGTATTCAAGGTCTTCATCTTAGTCACCTCTTATTATAGAACCAGGTTCAAAGTGCAACATTACCGTCATAATGACTGCACGCGAGAGCACGTGCTTGGAAAGGTTTCGATCTTATGTAGCGCAGTTTGTATCCACTACCCGTCTTACATTTTAACAACTAAGCCACCTACCACCCTCATGATAATGTATATTAAAAAGAAAATAGAAAATAATATGGAGATGGGCAAATATTACATACTAGCTGACCCGCGGCGTAGCATACGCCGCTAATGATTTAGTGACGGGTGAAGACTTCCTGAAAGACACGGTTGTCAAAATGGGGTGGGTTTGGGCAAACGACTGTGAGTGAATGAAAAGAAGGAACTCTGGAGAGACCCGCGGCGTATCACCCGTAAAAAATGACGGAAGTGTTCAGCTGAAATCTATTTATTTTGAAAAAATGCACTTTTTTAGGGCACCTACGGCGCCCACCTTTTTCGAAATCCCAACTAACTTGTCCTTGTTTGATCAATACGAAATATTAAACTTTCTGAAATGTACACAGAGTATTTTATAAATTTTTACATTGTTCCCTTTTTACAAAATTAAAATATCAGCGAAAACAATGACGTCATATATTTTTTTTACAGCGCATATTTAATTTTCACACCTTTTGATGCATTGGTGCAGTAATTTGGTGCGCTGCTTTCTAAAATTAGTATCTGTTGAACATACTTGCAGCTTTGTGTCTCGCAGGGTCCGACCACGAAGAGAAATATATATATAGATAGACTAGACTCCCCGCGGCGTAGCATACGCCGCAGACTTGCTCATGGAGAGTTCTTTTATCCCTTTAATGCACTTTTTAGGGCGCCTACGGCGCCGACCTTTTTCAAAAGCCCAACTAACTTGTCCTTGTTTGATCAATACGAAATATTAAACTTTCTGAAATGCACACAAAGTATTTTATAATAGGGGTTGTGGGGCGCCTAAGGCGCCCCTTTGTTTTTTCATGTTATAATTAACCATCATCAAATCCTCTTTTTACATTGTTCCCTTTTACCAAAATTAAAATATCAGCGAAAACAATGACGTCATATAATAATTTTTTTTACAGCGCATATTTAATTTGCACACCTTTTGATGCATTGGTGCAGAGTAATTTGGTGCGCTGCTTTCTAAAATTAGTATCTGTTGCACATGCAGATTCTTGTTGCCTCGCAGGGTCCGACCACGAAGAGAATTATATATATAGATATATTCGTTACTTCTACTCATTCTTATTCTGTTTGCATAACTTTGTAAAATATGATATTACAAAAAATTGTTCATTTTTTAAAGCTTCCATTGACTTTTCTCACTGGCGGAGGGAGCTAACAACAAAATTAAGAGAGTTATTCAGATACATATTGTGCACAAGCTGTAATTCAGTTAATCATGACCTTTAATTTTGTTTGTACTTTTATGGATACTAATACCCAATAATATCGTTTCCCTGGTGGACAAACGTTACTGTAAAATTAAATCACTTTATACTGTTACTAGTATAGGAGTCTTTTAAAAATGTTACTGTAATTGTGAATTTAATTTAAAAAGAAAACGTTAGTGTAATAGTAAATCTTATTTTTTTTACTGTAAAAGTAACTATTGTTTTAAAAAAAATCTTCTGTAACAGATAATCTCTTTGACATGTTACAGTAATAGTAAATCTCTTTGGAATGTTCAAATGATGTTACGGCTCCTTGTGTATGTTTTAGTGTAGTTCAATTCAAACAGATCAATAATGTTATTTGAATAAATTTGGCTGAGCGGCCAGCTGAGAATAAACTTACGTTTAAACATCCAATCACCGTGATCATAAACTTTTGTTTACTTTTAACTTTTAACTATTTTTTTATATTTGCAAGATTTGACCAAAAAAAATTGTCCGAAATAAAAAAATATTGAAAATTTTAAGAACAAATTTCCCATAATAAATAATCATTATAAATAAAAATCCATTTTTGGCTGAACTGTTTAGGCGTCTGAAACACACTAAACAAGCGTCCATACTCATTCACAGGAGTTGAGAAATAATTTGATTCTAACAAGTCTTCCATTAGAGTTCGGTACGGACGAACAAAGAGAGTAAATAACTATTTGTTAACACATGCAACACTAAAACACTCACCATCTCAAGTCTAAGCGTTTGCAGTGACCTGTCCACTCTTGCTGACACGGCCGAGTAATCTCGACACACCTCTCGGACAGAGACCAGATCGTACATGATGCTCTTCTGGTCAACAATTGTTTTGATTAACTTATCCTTCAATGTTAAAAACTTGATGTTGATGCTGATAAATACCCTTTTCTTATTGTGTCACTTGGATTTCCCTCGATGAATTAAATGTTTCGCAAGTAATTATGTTGTTGATTTCAAATCGATCTTTTGAAGACAGTTAACGAATGTTTAAATGTTCAAAATACTTAGGTCCACCTTCGCTAGAACACACAATGGTTTACAAAATGTTTGCCGACGTTGTGTTTATATATTAAAGACCACCAGAGCTCAGAGCTGTGATTCAGAGACTGGTCCGTCATGCGAGCCACTTGATAATTTATTCATAACCTGGTGACGGGCCGCGTTCAAACTGGCAAATACGCCGCTCAAAGTAGCCAGATTTGTGGCTGACGAGTGGCAGGGAAATCCCGAGCTGTTTTGCGAGGGTTGAAATAGAATAAGCGTACGCGACGTTAGACATAAGCAGACGACATTATAAGAGGACAAAGATGGTACACGAACCCTGAGTTCGTATCTACGTACTGCACTCGATGACCCGCGGGTCGGTTGAAAGCGGCGAACTTCCGTTTGACTTTACGCCAAGGTTATACAACTCCGCCAACTTAATCCCCTTCTTCCTTTTACAATTTTGGTTGTGGCTGAATTTGAGTGAGGAAATGGTGGGGTGGGGAAAAGGGGAGGGGGATGCCTTAGACTTCAAAATAATTCGTATGTTCTTTTTATTTAGAAAGGTCATTGAGTTGATAACGTAACATTGGTATACGTGGTTAATGGCTTAATGATTACAGCTGCTGGTCCTGGAGATACCGGTTTTTAACTTCTGGGAGTTGACATATGTCCGCGGCTTCATAAGCTTACAACTGTCAGTGGCTACATAGCTTACAACTGTCAGTGGCTACATAGCTTACAACTGTCAGTGGCTACATAAGTTTACAACTGTAGGTGGCAACATAAGCTTACAACTGTAGGTGGCTACATAAGATTAAAACTGTCGGTGGCTACATAAGCTTACAACTGTAGGTGGCTACATAATCTTACAACTGTCGGTGGCTACATAAGTTTACAACTGTCGGTGGCTACATAAGCTTACAACTGTCAGTGGCTACATAAGCTTACAACTGTCAGTGGCTACATAGCTTACAACTGTAGGTGGCTACATAAGCTTACAACTGTCGGTGGCTACATAAGTTTACAACTGTCAGTGGCTACATAAGCTTACAACTGTCAGTGGCTACATAAGCTTACAACTGTCAGTGGCTACATAGCTTACAACTGTCAGTGGCTACATAAGCTTACAACTGTCAGTGGCTACATACCTTACAACTGTCAGTGGCTACATAGCTTACAAATGTAGGTGGCTACATAAGCTTACAACTGTCGGTGGCTACATAAGTTTACAACTGTCGGTGGTTACATAAGCTTACAACTGTCAGTGGCTACATAAGCTTACAACTGTCAGTGGCTACATAGCTTACAACTGTCAGTGGCTACATAAGCTTTCAACTGTCGATGGCTACATAAGCTTACAACTGTCGGTGGCTACTTAAGAATTGACCAGAGTTGTGTCACACAGATGAACGAAGACTTTCAATGGAGAAGGAGGCGTAAAAATTTTCAGAACACCTCATTTTAATAAGTTGTCACATAAGCAAGCGATACAGGTCTGTTTGTCCCTTAAATAAATTGCCTATTATTTAATGTTTTGACAGAATTACTCATTAAAAGCTTTATAAGAATGAAATACAAGTGATTGGCATGACATGGAAAGTTTTCAATCAAATAAAATATAGTGCAGGTCTCATCTATTTTAAAAAAAAACTGTTTGAATTCTTTTTGAGCTCATTTGAGCTATCTGATACAAATCCTACTTACATTAATATTGTGTTGAAGATAGACGCTTATATCATATCCGAAAGATTATCGAATTTGTTTACATTCTGTTTTACTCATTTGTTTACTCACGTCAATGTGTTGTTTTTTTTCGACTGTCGAAAGATACATCTCAAATATGACCCACAGAGTTAGCACTGCTAATGCTAGTGACCAAAAAAAAGAGCATTCGGTGCTTTCTATGCTACAGTTAATTTTTTCGAGAGGATCAGGGGGTCGTAACAACAATATCATGGTCGCTTTATGCGTCTATGGGCAATAGAATGAACAGGGCACAGGAAGACTTTTGTCGTAAATTTGGCAGAAAGTTTTTAATACAACTTTGCATGGTCTCATCTTTGAAGAAGACGTTTACATTTTAAAAAAATTTGCTTCTCAAAATTTAAATTTCTAGAACAACTTCGGAGTGTCTAAGATGTCTATCTTTTTCTTAGACCATGCAAGGCTGATGGCAGAGAAGAATTGAAAACAACAGAGAGACTTTTCAAAGTTTAATTTTTTTATGTGTCAGCTGATCGAGTAACACAGTCCAAACCAACATGGCTGATGTTCTTAACAAATACAGGAGACAGTAACAACAAAAATAATAATACAAATATAATTCTTATTATTATTATTAATCATGTTATTATTTTTATTATTGTTGTTTGTTTTTTGTTAGGTAATTATTGTTAAAAGTATTTAATGTTATAATAATGATAATAATAAATACACATATCTAACACGGAATGTAAATTAAAAGTAGAATGATAATTTTACTATCACAAATAAATACGTCAAATATACTCTTTCATCTGATATGGCGAAATGCCTCTCGTTCTGGCTCATGAATGCACTTTTTAAAGGCAATGGTTAGTCCTCAAAAATCGTTCATGATTGTATCAGACAGTATGGAATCATTTACTCAAATAATTTTTAAATTATGACACACACAACACAATTTTACCATGTACTCGTGACTCTGACACTAGACTCGCCCTCGAAGACTCGTGTAACGATTGTTGCATGACAGCAGGTATTTACTCACCATGAGGATGGCCAAGACGCCGGACAGAAACAAAGACACGAACTCCTAAAAGTCACACACAAATATTAAATCCCCTCATGTTCCTCATTTACACGAACACTTTGATTGGTTCCCTCCGTCCACTAAACTCAGTTGATGGACGATTGACGCTGCGCTGCATGATTATTTAAACGTGGTTGTCTGCTTATGGAAAGATTGTGGAAACGAAGCATTTTATAGAAGTTATTTTAATATTTTTTAAACGTTCTTTATTTTTGTATGATGTATGGATGTGCCTGTTGTTTGTATGATGTATGGATGTGTCTGTTGTTTATATGATGTATGGATGTGTCTGTTGTTTGTATGATGTATGGATGTGTCTGTTGTTTGTATGATGTTTGGATGTGTCTGTTGTTTGTATGATGTATGGTTGTGTCTGTTGTTTGTATGATGTATGGAAGTGTCTGTTGTTTGTATGATATATGGATGTGTCTGTTGTTTGTATGATGTATAAATGTGTCTGTTGTTTGTATGATGTATGGAAGTGTCTGTTGTGTGTATTATGTATGGATGTGTCTGTTGTTTGTTAGTCGTAATCGATGTGGGCCATTCTCATCCTATTAGCTATATGTGCTGTGGCAGCTTGGTGTGTCCTGTGACCGCTTGGTGTGTCCTGTAACAGCTTGGTGTGTCCTGTGACCGCTTGGTGTGTCCTGTGGCAGCTTGGTGTGTCCTGTGGCAGCTTGGTGTGTCCTGTGGCAGCTTGGTGTGTCATTTGGTGGCTCAGTAGACCTAACCTTGCCCGAAAGGTGCGTCCACATGTCAGACGACAGATACTCCGGATGTCATCAGGAGGGCTTACTTCGAGCACGATCTTTTCTGGCCTGTTGTCTGGACTTTGCAGCCTGTTGTCTGGACTTGGAAGCCTGTTGTCTGAACTTGGCAGCCTGTTGTCTGGACTTGGCAGCCTGTTGTCGGGACTTTGCAGCCTGTTGTCGGGACTTTGCAGCCTGTTGTCTGGACTTGGCAGCGTGGTGTCTGGACTTGGAAGCCTGTTTGATTGCTTCATATATTGCCACGCATTTCCGTATCGTAAGACGGGAGGAGGCTCGGTCGCTGACTGCTCCCTCCCAGTAGTCATTAGCCATTGCCTATTGCCGTAACCTGTCAAAGCTGTATTGGGCGTATTCTTGTAGCGCTTCCTTTAACCTCCACGGGCTCTCTGTCCATCTGTAAGCTCACTATAGTGGAACCCATTTGGGAGCCAAGGGTCTGACATGTGTGGCTACCAAATTTTAGACATGTTCGATTCTCAGAATGACATATTTTTACAAATATAAGTGGTAAACACACATGGCGTACTCAGTATGCTCACATGTATAAAAAATATGTCAAAGTAGTCTTCTGATTTCTGTTGGTTTGCTATTTTGTCTTATTGCCGCCTGTATAAATCTGCGACTTCTGACTTAATACTGAATCACTTGTGTATTGTACAGTTTCTTCTGAAAGGACACAGTTTTACAGTTAAACCTCAATAAAATATTTTTCCCCACCTTTTAGACTAAGTATAAGAAAACATTTACCAGTAGTAAAATAAAATGTAATCTTGACACGTTCGTGTCTATTGCCTCCCTTTATGCCTCCAGTTCCTAATACCCTCACTGAATGGCCCTTGCGACCAATGAAATATCCTCTTTGATACCCTTGCTGAGTGGCCCGTACGACCAATGAAATATCATCTTTGATACCCTCGCTGAGTGGTCCTTGCGACCAATGAAATATCCTCTTTGATACCCTCTCTGAGTGGCCCTTGCGACCAATGAAATATCCTCTTTGATACCCTCGCTGAGTGGCCCGTACGACCAATGAAATATCATCTTTGATACCCTCGCTGAGTGGCCCTTACGACCAATGAAATATCATCTTTGATACCCTCTCTGAGGGGTCCTTGCGACCAATGAAATATCCTCTTTGATACCCTCGCTGAGTGGCACTTACGACCAATAAAATATCCTCTTTTATACCCTCGCTGAGTGGCCCTTACGACCAATGCAATATCCTCTTTGATACCCTCGCTGAGTGGTCCTTGCGACCAATGAAATATCATCTTTGATACCCTCGCTGAGTGGCCCTTGGGACCAATGAAATATCCTCTTTGATACCCTCGCTGAGTGGTCCTTCCGACCAATAAAATATCCTCTTTGATACCCTCGCTGAGTGGCCCTTGCGACCAATGAAATAACCTCTTTGATACCCTCATTGAGTGGCCCTTGTGACCAATGAAATATCCTCTTTGAAACCACAGAAGCATCGCACAGAATATGTAGTGTGTGTGGATGTAGTGATGGGTATGCATTGTTTTAAAGGGCAGTGAAACTTTAATAAATTTAAACCACTGAAATCTCCCCCCCCCCACTCACAAGATATGTTCTGAATGTTTCACTGTAGCCGATGTTATTTACTTACCTTGTCCGCCAGAGTTATCATTCCTTATTGTGTAGTGCAACAGAAATGTTAATTAGTTTCCCACTGCCTTTCACTGCTTGCTTGGCGTAAGATTACCGCCTTCCCTTTTCATCTTTTATTGCTTATACTTTATTTGGTAATGCATCATTAGCCATATATGTTGTTCCACCAGATTTCGTTAACTGGTTATCTGCAGTGCCGGATTAAGACTTAATAAGGCCCCAAAGTAATTCAGATATGGGTCCCTTTATAAGTCCATATATTCTATGGCAGTAACAAATATGACAATTGCTCACCCAGGCAATATTTTGGGTGTCCCCAAGAAAGTGGGGGCCCAAAGATATAGCTTTTCCGTAGCTTTTAGGTAAATACGGCACTGTATGTCTGCAATAAAGTTTGTTTGTTTGTTTAAAAAGTGCGAAGAACTCGATTTCTTCATTCAATTGCAGTGTCCTACTAATTGCAATGCGGAATGAGTGCCATTCAGGAATGAGTGCCATTCAGGAATGAGTGCCATTCAGGAATGAGTGCCATTCAGTTTTTAATTAATTTCCAAAACATCAATTCTGTATATTTTTTACATTAAATATTGTGTCCCTATCAAATGATGACAAATTGATTAAATCAGACACACGTCTGCTGTGAACCCACTCCCCTTGTCAGCGACATCAAACACTCGTCTGCCTGGGTCGCGGACCGAGCTTGTGGGAGGGTGTTAATGGAGGAAGTGTCGGTCGAGAGGACAAACTCGGGGTAATTAATGAGTCCCCTTACTGTCCCAGTGCCTACGTCAGCGTTTCGAATAAGTCATAAATTACGTCGCACTGACAGGAAGTACACACCGGTGGCCAGGTAGAAAGCAACAAGGGAAAAAAAATGAAACCTATGTTACGCATCACTGGCGGTGACGTCAGCCTACGACTGGTTAAGGCAGACGTTAACGATTCCTGATTTTGTCGGCGATAAGGGGCATTGTCTTCAGTGTAACGTGAGAACTGCGATGCATGATGAAAGATTCTTAAATGAATGATGTCATATGGTTCCAATGTAAAAACAACGAATAATAAAACAAACCCGTAAAAACAAAGTTTTTGACTATAAATCCCTTATATATGAGTCATAACTAACAGTATTGATTATTTTCAAACGCGACAAGCATTTACATACTGAATCTGTCTTTACTCATCTTTGCTTCATAACCCTAGGGGGGGGGACCGAGTTCAGCATGACACGTAAAATGTAAACAAAAGCACGCCGTAACTTCGATGGGTCGCCTAAACGCGTCAACTCAAACTTTCACATGGAAAAAAAAACAATAACAAACAGTGAATTTGAATTACATACCTCATATAAGGATAAACTAAAAATGCATTAATTTAATTACGGTACGTTCGATCGATCTGAAATTTTGATACGATGCATTGTTACGTGAGACGGGTCTGTGTGCCAAATTTCAGCTCGATCGGATCACGGAAAGTGGGTCATTTTCGACTTCTGTTTTTCCGCCCACCCAAGACAGAGACGCCGGTGAAGTTAATATAAGGGATTAAATAAAACAAACCCGTAAAAACAAAGTTTTTGACTATAAATCCCTTATTAATGAGACATAACTAACAGTATTGATTATTTTCAAACATTTACAGACTGAATCTGTCTTAACTCAAGTTTGCTTCATAACCCTGGAGAGGGGAAAAGTCTGGTCACCGATTCGCTTGACTGAGCTCAGCGTGACACGTAAAATGTAAACAAAAGCACCCCGTCGCTTCGATGGGTCGCCTCAACGCGTCTACTCAAACTTTCACGTGGGAAAAAAACAATAACAAACCGTGAATTGAATTACATACCTCATATAAGGATAAACTAAAAATGCATTAATTTCATTACGGCACGTTTGATCGATCTGAAATTTTGATACGATGCATTGTTAGGTCCGACGGGTCATTGTGCCAAATTTCAGCTCGATCGGATCACAGGAAGTGGGTCATTTTCGACTTTTGTTTTTCCGCCCGCCCGTCCATGAGATGACGACAGAGACGGCCGCGAAGTTAATATAAGGGATTTAAAAACATGATGTTACTGGCGACTGAAGTATAAGGATTGAATACATTATGGTGTTGATATTTCCAAACATGGACTGACATTTTTCATGCCTTTATACGTCTATGAGTAGAACTCGTTTAATAATAATCCACCTTTCCGCCATACACACAGAAACAACTACTTTAAATATACATACTTAAATATTTGATTTGTTATCCCTGAATATTACGACAATAAAAACGAACAAAATTAAAGACTGGTACCGCGTTGATAATGTATGAAAGAATTCAAAGAATGCCACCACTTCATACTGGAGTCTGTGTCTGTGAATATAAACCTAGGCAGGAGTCCGTGACGTCCATGCATTGTTTAAATCTACTGACTTAACGGAACGGCAAGATTTGATGAACTCCTTAGCGCTCTCTAAAACAGGATCGGCTTTTGTGATGTTCATACAATTTACATTTTAGATTGTCATACGAATAAGCTGTTTTGTTTGTTTGTTTGTTTGTTTGGTTGGTTGTTTTTTTGTTTTGTTGTTGTTTTTTTAAACAGATTTCTTCCATTAAACCAGCAGTGTACAAAAATGCCCTAAATGTACAAGTGTCCTAGGTATAAGAGTGTCCTGCATGTACAAGTGTCCTAGGTATAAGAGTGTCCTGCATGTACAAGTGTCCTAGGTATAAGAGTGTCCTGCATGTACAAGTATCCTAGGTATGTGAGTGTCCTGAATGTAAAAGTGTCTTAGGTATACGGATGTGCTAGGTATACGAATGTCCTGTATGTACAAGTGTCCTAGGTATGTGATTGTCCTGTATGTTCTAGTGTCCTAGGTATACGAATGTCCTGTATGTACAAGTGTCCTAGGTATTTGAGTGTCCTGTATGTTCTAGTGTCCTAGGTATGTGAGTGTCCTGTATGTTCTAGTGTTCTAGGTATGTGAGTGTCCTGTATGTTTCTAGTGTCCTAGGTATGTGAGTGTCCTGTATGTTCTAGTGTCCTAGGTATGTGAGTGTCATGTATGTTCTAGTGTCCTAGGTATGTGAGTGTCCTGTATGTTCTAGTGTCCTAGGTATGTGAGTGTCCTGTATGTTCTAGTGTCCTAGGTATGTGAGTGTCCTGTATGTTCTAGTGTCCTAGGTATGTGAGTGTCCTCTATGTTCTAGTGTCCTAGGTATGTGAGTGTCCTGTATGTTCTAGTGTCCTAGGTATACTGGTGTACTGTATGTACATGTGTCCTATACGTGTACAAGCTCCCTGTGTGTATCGTATATCTAAGAATCATATGAACACGCTCGCCCTGGTCATTCAGTTTACCGACATATTCAAAGGCCCTGGGAACTCATGGTGACTCACATAATAGTTTATCAAAATGACTAATTTGTAGTTAACCACTTAGAAAAATAATGATATTTAAATTTAACTTCTAGTTGCAACACTTATAAATATATTTTATGAAATAATAATACATAATTTTATAAAGGATTATATAAAAATTATACACATAAAAATATTAACTAAAGGGTGAAATATTAGAAGTAAACATTTTCTTAAATTTTTTAGTGATATAAAAGAGTGGGAAAGTTTAGTTGTTGTTTTTTTTTAATTTTTAAAAATCATATAATATAGTTGGAATTGTTCGATTTAGTTTATCAGCTACATCTTTAATTTTATTTATCTCTCCTTATTATCTCGATATATTTAGCCGTTATGACTTAGTTTGAGTAAATCAAATCGCGTTGGCAACCTTTGGATCAATCAAGTCGAAACTTCCTGACTTATTTCCTGTCAGTGAACTAGATCAGTGCTTCTCAAAGTGGTGGTCCGCGGACCGGTGCCGGTCCGTGGGCCATCCGCCGCCGGTCCGCAGAAGTTATCAAACATGGACAGAAAAAATCCTCGGTACTGGGAAAATATGGTACCGGTCCCTGGTGCAAGGGAAAAAAATCCTGCCGGTCCGCCTTACTAAAAAGTTTGAGAAGCACTGAACTAGATTGTCCTACATCAAACCTAACGGGATTTATCGACACTGTACATCTGTCACAATAACAGTTAAAGGAGATCACTTCTGTCAACTGGCCATAAATCTTAACATGTGCTGTACATCAACATGTGGCCTTGACATTACAAACAGGAAATAAGGAAATGTGGAGTGTAAACAATTCGTTTGTAACTGTTACAATAATGCATGTCTGTTACAGCCTTGTCCCATCGGTTAGAATCCGGGAGACCCAACTGTAAAAATATAGTTAAAAAACACCATACTCAACTCCTATGGCGGATTAAAGGTGTGTGGGGGGGGAGTGGGGGCTGAACGGGCTAAAGCCAGCGGCCCCCAATGAATTAAGGTCCCCCAAGCTTATTATATTGTATAATAAAGGTGGGGAAATATTTGCATGAATCCCTGAAAATATCATACACAAATTAATAAAAATCTCATCTATTTATCACGATAAAATGTCCAAGTATGTGAAATACCAGAAATCGTCATTTGTAATAATATATAAAAACCATTATGCAGGAAAGAGGAAACCTAGCTAAGGAGAACATAAGGATGACGGCTATAAAACATCATGTATACAGTTGGAGAAGGAGGCACGATGCCGCTATTGTGTTTAAATTTAACAATGTTTACACGTATTCATGCGCAAACAGGAGAGCGGTTTGACAGAAATTGGTTATGCTTTTCAAAAACGTGTGGCTGTGTTTATTGTTTTGTATGCAAATTGATGTCACAGACAGTGAGCAGGCTTACACAGTGCTGGCTTTACCTATTTGCTAAGCAAGCTATATCTTAGGGCCCCCGCCTTGTTGGGGGCCCCCTGGAATTTTTTTAAATATTTGGCACTGGCATAGAATATCTGGACTTCAAAAGCTCAAATACCTTAGGGCCCCATCAAGTCTAAATCCGGCCCTGAGCTTACAACTGGCTTCAATGATTGGAAGCATGCTCATGAAATACTTTCGAGTCATGAAAACTCTAAGCAACATCTTGATGCAATGGCAGCACTAAGTGGTCGTAAATCATCCATTCAAATCGACTCTAATCTTTCCAAGCAATTTGAAAGGATTCTTAAAAGGATAAGCATTATATAATTTCTTTTTATTCATGGCCTTGCATTCCATGGCGAGAATGAACTGTTTGCCTCGACGAAGAAATGTAAAATACATTGGAATACTGGAACTACTGAGTCAATTTGACACATATATTGCTGAACTTATCTGCCAACATAGAGATAAAGAACGAGGAAACACGTCGTATGTTTCCTCCATGCTATCCTTCGTGAGAAGTGCAGTGTTGCTCATTATGTGCCGTGCACAGCTCATTATCTTATCTTATCTATACAGACGCTCCTTCTATGCAGAAGATAGTTGCGTCCACAGACCATGACAGATGATCTGTTGGCAAGTGATGCAGCATTCACAGGCCACGGCTTTGTGGGTTCCACGCATTACCCAGCCGCCTAAGGTACCCATTCGGAGCGGGGTGACTCAGGGACGCCCTAGGCCCCGGGAACAAACCCTTGCCTTCACATGGATTCGAACCCGTGACCATCGGTACGACAGTCCAGTGTGCTGCCACTCGACCACCGCGTCCGCATCATTATGTGCCGTGTTGCTCATTATGTGCCATGTTGCTCATTAAGTGCAGTGTTGCTCATTATGTGCCGTGCACATGCAGCTCATTCCCTTAATTTTGTTTTGGAAATGTGCAGCAGAAGGTTGTCCTCCTGCGGACAAATTTTTTGCTTTCTACAAATCTTTATAACTGGATTGTTGCATCTACTCATCGTTGGCAGGTACTTCAAAAACACATGAAAGGTTTACCTGTTAACAAAGCCTTGTGTGACACAAGATGTTCAGCCCGACATGATGATTTAAGGTCTGCTTATAAAACATATCATGAGAATATTGCAGCACTGAAAGAATTGGCAACTGACGAAAATCAGCTGTGTGCCAGTCGACTTGAAGCAGAAGGATTTCGGAGGGAGATTAAACAACTTGAAGTCACTATTTTACTTGAAATTTGGGACACAATTTTAGAAAGATTTCAGACAAAGAATTTATCTCTTCAGGAGCAAGGACTATCTTTGAATTCAGCCATGCATTTGTTGAAATCTCTCCTTGAGTTTGTAAGAAACAAAAAGCGTTCTGAATATGATTCCTATGAGGAAAAAGGAAAGGACAAGTCTTTGGAGAAAGAGTATTAAAAATCTTCAATACGATAAAAAAGCGAAAGTGACAGTTTGATGAAGGGCTATCACCCGAAATCGTATTTTCCCCGAGTCAAAAATTCAAGGTTGGGGTATTTCTGATAATCATTGACAAACTCTCTCCAAATCTCCAACATCGTTTAGACGCATATAAAGACAAACATGAGAACTTTGTCTTCCTTAAAAACCTAACTGGGCTCAGCAATGACGCTCTTCTATGGGCAGCAGCCACGTTAATGGAAGAATATTCAAATGATTTCGAAGAGTGCTTTCCTTCAGAATTAGTATAATTTTCAGAACTCTTAAAAAACGTTTTTGTCCAGCTTCAGACTCAAAGTCAGGAACAGGAAGTAGCACAATGCGAAACTCAAAACACATGCACAGAGCAAAAAATGTTGCTGTTTTTGAATGAGAAACATGTTGCACAGTCCTTTCCAAATGTACACATCGCACTTCGCATCTATCTCTCAATGATGAAATCAAAATGCAGCGGGGAGTGATCATTTTCAAAGTTGAAAAGAATTTTAAAAATGAAGTTAGAAGCTGCATGGGACAACAAAGACTGTGTCTGCTCTCTCTAATGAGCATTAAAAAGGAACTTGTAAGCTCACTTAGCTTTACTGAATTGATTGCTAACTTCGCCATGAGAAAAATTCGCAAACAAAATTTCTATGCTGAAATAAATAATAATAAATATTTGAATGCATTTTGGATTCATGTAACTTTATATTAAATAAATTGACTTGTGTTTAATGTTTGTCTTATTACACTCTGCCTTACATGTTACAGTCTTATATTAGCTGCTAGCAATCATTTTATTTAAAGGGACGCAGGCTGGATAGGGCCCCAGTTTTGAAATACAGCCAGGGGCCCCATGCAGTCTTAATCCGTCCCTGCTCAACTCCTTTTCTAGCTTACCGACTCTTCGCAGTAATATTTAAATTTTAAATATTTTAAAGATTCGAAAGTTGAAGTGCTTTAATATTGAAAATTGGGGGGAATAATTATTTGTAATATCCTCCAATTTTGTTTCTCTTAAATTTTCATTATTTTCTTTTCAGAAGTCTCAATTAGCTCCACTGCTTAAACTCAGGCAGCAGTTGGTTGGCAGAGTTAATTCCCCTTTTTGGTTGGGAAGATTTGTTCAATTAATTTTTTTTTGAAATCGGAATAAAATCTCCAGTTGGTAAATAAGCAAGGTCGATATAAAATGCGAATCACACTCCTCCATAACATCTTTATCATGCATTGGACGCATTTCGAATAATGTTTTTTTAATGGCACATTCCATTCGATGCCATGTGTGATATCATTACGTGACTTTTAGGTATTCGTGCAATTCATTGCACATACCGGCTGCATATTTCCCGCCCACATTGTCGTCGTCAAACTTACGCCGTGGTGGCCGCTGTTTTGCAATAAATGAACCGAGACACAAACAGCTTTTTGTCAGTCAACTTGATCTAGCGATGAAGAACAATACATGTTCTATTTATACCCTCTCTAAGCATCAACACAGATGGCTTTGTGTCAAATGGGTTAATTAACCACTTCAACGTCATTTAAACATTCTCAAATTGTGGGTGGCAAGGTTCTAACACGTCACCCACGACCACTGATGGACTTTGGTCGGAGACTAAAATAGCCTCGACTTAACATTGGAGAGCTTAAATACCCGGGCGCGATATTGAGAACATATGAAAATGGCCACAAATAATAATATAGCAAGCTTTTTTTAAAAACATAACAAAATAAATGTATTTACAAAAGAGTGAAGGAAGCTTTTACATCCTCACAGCTTAAGGTTATTTCTTACTTGTATAAATCATGGGCGTAGGGAAGGGGGGGGGGCAAGGGGCAGTGGCGTAGCGAGCGGGGGCAGGGGGGACATATGTCCCCGGGCGCCACGTTAGGGGGCGCCAAAATGAGTATTAAAACTCATTACTTAATTTTATTTTGATGTAAACTATTGTATCCCAAATACGTTTGCAAGATTGAATTTAGAGCTCCGAAAATATCTTCATTACAAACCAGTTGGCAAGTATGATTTTGGCGCCCCCATTGAGCGTTAAGGGGCGCCATTCTACTCATAAATAAATGACACATCCACAATGATGAATTTCTGATGGCGTTTAAAACAAAAACAGTGAGTTGCTGGGAATGAGACTAGGGGAGCAGTAAGAGGCAAAGGCGATTCTATTAATAGAAATTAATAGAACAGACAGAGACGACACTAAAAGCAACCAAAATGACCAAGACAAGAAAGAGGAGTGGCTTAAAGCAGTGGTTCTCAACCTGTGGTCTGCGGAGCACCAGTGGTCCGCGAGCAAAGCATGAAATTTACGCACTGTATGATTCATTGGGAAAGACTAGCAAGTTAAAGAATTAACGCAGACTTAAAATATATTTTTAATCTTGCCTAAATAGTTTTTACATTTTATCAAGGCTCGTCTATTAAATTATCGTCTCTTTGATTTTTTATGTTCGAATATAATCTTGAAAATTAAAAGTTGCTGATGTGTAAATGAAGTTCGCTGGTTATCAGACTCTTTAAATAACGTGATGACGTAAGAGAGTTTCTTGTAGAAAAAAACTCAAAGCTTGTTGATCATTTGAACAATAGCTTATGGGTTGCTGTTCTGGCTTATTTGGCTGAAATTTTTGAAGAACTCAATAAACTTAATTCAACTCGGCAAGGAAAGCAGACACATTTAATTACTCTCAGTGACAAAGTGTCTGCTTTTACGAAAAATCTTGATCTTTGGACAAGAAGATTATTTCAAGGTACCTTTGAGATGTTTGATCAATTGTACAAAACCACAGAGAAACCAGAAAATGCTGAAATAAATAAACAAATTGTTGATAAATTTGATTTCTGGTCATATTCAATCAATGCAGAACCAATTTAAATTCTACTTTTGTGATTTTTAACGTTCAGTGGTTTTTCGTGGGTGTCCAGACCTAATCTCGCACACATTCACTCATCAAGTAAAAAAAATGACCAACATCGTAATTAAACAAATTCATTGAACTGACTAGCGATACCACTTTGAATATGTTGCATCAGAAAGTGGGCTTAATGAAATTTTGAATACTCCTAACTGTCTCAGCTAGCTTTTAAAATACGTTTACCCTTTGCAACTTTGTGAAAAAGGATTTTCTGCATTGCTTACAATAAAAACAAAACATCGTTCGTACTAAATAAACTAATACGGCAGTCTTTTTAATACAAACTACTATTTATGACTTAAAGTTTTTTTTTATAGTAAGCAAGTAGAATTAAATAGGAAGACTATGAGACTAATATAAATGACATTTGTTCGTTACAAAAGAAAGCCATTACAATATTATTTTTGGAGCACGCAAATCGTAGCATATTAGTATACTTTTACTAACTAACATGTATATTACTTATAGCTAGCTATATACACAGTATAATTATATTTAACTTTCCAGCACGGCAGTAGCACAATTTTTAGTAGTGGTCCGTAGCTAAGACACACATTTTTCAAGTGGTTATTGATCTCAAAAGGTTGAGAACCACTGGATTACAGAATGGTTAATTCGCGTCCCTTTGCTGCATGCTGTGACTCTTTTTGAAAAAATCTTACTTCCCCAATCTCAATGTGGAAGGAGTTATTGGGGGAGAGAAGGGAAGATCTCTCCTCTCACGGGCTTCCATCGGTATGTCAAAGCAAGTTGGATTCCTTTCATATGAAACAGCAGACACCGCCTCTCTTTCCTGTCTCTCTGTGATCAAGCTTGTTGCTCATTATGATCCACTGTTAGAAAAACATCTACAACATGCACGAGATAATCCAGGTTCAGTATCTTATTTTTCACCGGAACTCCAAAATTAATTTATCCACCTACTTACATTGACTGTAAGGAATCAGCTGTTGAGTGAAATCAGAAAAAACAAGTACTACGGTATCTTACTTGACTCAACATTCGATCTAAGACACCGGGAACAGTTTTCTCAAGTCATCAGATTTTTGGATGTGGATTTTCAAACTAAAAAAGTAACCATCAAATAATCATTTTTAGGTTTTGTACAGATACATTCCAAAGACGCAGCAAGCCTTGAAAGAGTTATCGTAGAGAAACTGGAATCTAATAGCACACCATTAGCCGACTGTTGGTCACAATGTTATGACCATGCTTCTGTAATGACTGGACATACAGCGATTATGTGACAGAAATCACAGAACATTGTTCATCAACTGTGACAACCACAGCTTAAACTTAGCAAGAGTACACTCAGATAAACAGGATCCAGTTACTATCATGTTTTTGGAACAGTTGAAAGTATAAATTTTTGTTTTCTCTCGTTCAACAACTCGTTGGGAATAATTAAAAAGAGTTTTGCCCATCACAATGAAGAGGGAGTCTGAAACACCTTTGAGTGCACGATCAGAAGCTGTTAAAGCTATCTATGAGGACTAGATGAACTGGTAGGGCGGTTGGAAAAATTATTAGAACATACAAATATGACGCCTGACACCAGATGTGATGCAGAAGCTTTGCTGGTAGGTATATTAAACTTTAACTTCCTATTTTTGTTACATTTCTGGCACATCGTACTTGGGAGAATTGATTGTGTCCAGAAACGGTTGCAGAATCCTACTGTGAATTTCAAGGAAGCAGCACCTGATCTTGAATCGCTTGAGTCAGAAATTGTCAACATTCGTGATCATTTGAGCCAGGTTGCGGTAGACAATGGAAAAGAAGATGCACAACTTTGGGAATTGAGGTTGACAGAAGGATTAGACGACATCGGAGGATGGCTGGAGAATTAACAAGAGATGCAGGACTTTCTGCAGAAGAAGAAATTTCACGTGATATGAACAGCGTAATTGATAGACTCCAAAAAGATATATTTTTACGTCTAAAAACCTATACAACAAATTTGGATTTTTACTAGACGTCAAAACTCTTCTTGCTGAGACAAAAGTCGATACACTTCGTTAAAATTGCTTAGATTTTGCAAATTTCTACGACACTGACGTCAATGGTCATGAATTGTGCACAGAAACCGGAGACTGAAAAATGCTGCTCAGTAACTGGACTGAAGTTCTACCGGAAACTCTTTTGGATCTTCTTAGTTTTATTGTTTCATATGGAGAAGACGTATTTCCGAATCTGCGCATTTCACTTCAAAAACTTCTAACAATTGCTGTTTCAACTGAAACTGTGATCGGCCCTTCAGCAAACTGAATGCTTATTTTGTCTAATTTACGTGATCAATGGGACAAGGTCGTCTTAGTGTTCTTGCACTTCTTAGCATCGAAAGAGAAACACTTGAGAATATTAATTTTGTCAACGTGATTGACGAGTTTGCGCCATTCAAATCAAGGAGGATCAATTTTTTGTAGACTATGTCTATTCAGTCATGTATAATTAGTAGAGGTTTTTTTCAAATAAATTGTTTACAACCACATAGAGAAATAGTATATTATTATGTATTCTATTTCATTAAAATACCAAATGCTTCGAAAATGAACCATATAAACCGTAACATTTCAAATGATTATTATTATTTATTTTTATTTATTTTATTATTTTTTTTGGGGGGGGGGTCCGACAAGGGGCGCAGATTTTGTGTCATGTCCCCGGGCGCACATTACCCTAGCTACGCCACTGGCAAGGGGGCATTTGCCCCCCCCCCTACATTTGAGGAAAAAAATAATAATTTATTAAATGCATTAATAAATGTTGTATTTTAACTATTACAGCACTAATTTGTAAGTCTTATTAATTTCTAAGGCTTTTTTCAACCCTTTTTTTATAATGAACTTGAATTTAATTGAAAATTGTACCCGTATGGCATTGCCAGTTAAAATATAAAAAAGTGGGATTTTTTTGCCCCCTCCTGGAAAAATTCCTAGCGACGCCCATGCTTGTATTAAATTATTTTAAATTAAGAAATGCCCATGTAAAATCTAAACTAAACTCAGTAATAGCCAATAAACACTGACTGAAGGGTTGACCAATACGCACTGACTGAATGAATGACCAACAGGCTCTAACTGAAAAATGACCAACAGGCACTGATCGAATGATTGACCAAGAGACACTGATAAACTGAATAACCAACAGGTACTGGCTGAATAAATGACCCAGAGAAACTGGTGAAGGAAATTTACCAACTAGCAGTGATTGAATGAATGACCAGCGGCAAACGTGCTTTACAAAAGCTGATCTCCATTTTAAAAAATTTATTTCGTTCAAACTCAGATGAATATATATGTGAGGGAATGATGTCTTCGGACTAGCAATAACCATTGTTAATCACCGATTACTTCATTGGCATCATA
The DNA here is from genome assembly GCA_944989445.1 of Ampullaceana balthica. Lineage (NCBI taxonomy): Eukaryota > Metazoa > Mollusca > Gastropoda > Lymnaeidae > Ampullaceana > Ampullaceana balthica. The sequence goes on from CALYLW010001558.1 coordinate 103,414, forward strand.
TTTTGTTCAGTATAAACCAAATAAAGAAGTTGGTAATGTGTAGATAATACATTCCTATGTAGTAAAAATTGAGGATAGTGCTAAAAAAAATTAATAGTAACTGACACACAGAAGTATCCACGATAACAAAAGTCTAAAATCTAAGTTCCGATCATCCTGATCAAGATCTTGTTCTGGGTTCAACAAATAGAGCTGACGATCTATCGCTGAGTGCGCTGACATTTTAAACTTCAGTATTGAAGTGATTTGTACTGGAAGACAGTTTCCTCCGTTCAAGGCAAAGGCAATTTGTTACAGCTCTCGTTTTTTTTACGTAAGCACTTCTTGCAGTAATTTCATGTATGCATTCACTTTCTTAAAAAAACAGGAGCCAATATTACACTATAATGTGTGAACATTTATATAAGATTTACATTTTTGATAAGTAAGAATGTTCACATTTAACTACCTATAATATTTTCATTGACATTTAAATAAAGTTTTTAAAAAGTTTTTTTTTCTAATTGAATGGAATTTCATTTTAAAAAACAACGATACGTGTATCAAATAAATTTATATTTATTAATAAATCCTATCAGTGACCCTTGAATTTAAGGTTACGAGTTACTCGTTCGTGTGGTCCAAAGTTTTGGAAACCGTCTACATGTTGCTAAGTTGTACATCCTTAGTAAAGGGCGGCAAATTCAAATATCACAAAAGGGCGTGAACTATTTTGATTGCACCGAGCCGTCGTGGCCTGGAACATGCTACTCACGCCCCCCGCCCCTCCCCAATCATTACACCCACCCTCCCCTACTTAAATAATCCCGGCTTATTACACTGTAAATTGTCCCACGCCCGGTGTCTTGTTGCTGTAGTTTTATACATGTAAGTGGAGGCAGATTAAGTGAAGGACATAAGTGCCCGTCACAATGGGAGGATTGTCTCCCTTTAATATATAATTAAAACATATGCTAAGAGGTTTCGACAAACAGGAGATTACACCTCTCTACAGTGGCGTAGCTAGAACTTTTGCCGCCCGGGGCGGTCTCCAATGTGCCGCCCTTTTTAGAGACCATCCATAAATGACGTCACGCACTTGTGACGATGTGTGACGAGGGGGGTGTGTTTGAGAATTGTGACTTCACGTCAAAATGCGCAACTTAAAAAAAATTTCGACTTAAATATTAATTACTGACACTTTAATTAAAGACTTTCACGTAAAACTCGTGTTACGATTTTAGAGTGCAGCCTTGCACAAAAAACATACCTAAATGACAAATATTCGATTTGAAACATGCTTATTTTCAAATAGAAAATACGTCTTTTATGGTGTGGGGGGGGGGTTTTCAAGGCTTTATGACGTCATATTGAAGAAGGTTTTTCAGTTATTGTGACGACGTGTGACGAGGCGGAGTGGGTGAAAAATCAGCCAAAATTGCGTGACGACATTTAAAGGCGGCCATTTAATCACTCATGCGATGGTTTTTATAAATTATTAAACATGAATAAATAATTGTAATTGAAACGAAATAAAGGTGGGGATCATGTTTACTATTGCATTCCATATTTATGTAAGCAGTAATAAAAGAGGCTGCATAAGATGATATACTTATAAATACACATTTATAAAAAGACACTATACATTTTTAAAGGCCACAAGAAAGTTACTGAGGTCGCAGGTCCCCCCCTATGAGACAAAACATATTCAAAATTTACACCTAAAGAAAACATAATCAATTACTATTCTTTTATTTTATATTCATAAATAAATGATTTTATGTATGTAATTATATTTATACATTTGCTTTCCTCACTTTCATAACAAAAAAATCGTGTATTGTACTATCATAATTTAAATTATTGGTATTATCTTGTTCTATGGACAATATTGCAAGATTTTGTTGTCTTTAATCGCTCATTGTGGAGCGAAGAAATTTTGTATCAACTTCCCTTTGGAGAAGCTCCTTTCACAACGAGCGACTCTGATAGCAATTGTTGAAAAAATTAATAGCAAAATTACAATGTTAGTTACATAATTTTCAAATCTTACTGTTGAATAAATTTTAATAGATCAAGGGGACCTTTCCCCCCGTTTTTCTAACATAATCCCTCTTCTTGTAGTGTAGGACAGCCATAAACACCTGGATCCTTTTTCTTTCAATATTGAACTGTTCTTTATCAATGTCAATAAAATAATGTATTTGATATTCAAATGGTTCATTTAGTAGGTTACATGATATTATATACGAATATTTTCTTGCAAGGACTTACAACTCACCAAAGCGTTCTTTTATTTTCTTTTATAATTCCATCCACGGATAAAAACTTTTCGCGTTGTACTGCTCGTTCTAAAGATAGAACCACGTCTTCTTAATTTTCCCCACTCATATTTTTTTCTCCTTCTAGCTCAGCGTTCAGTTGATATCTCCAACTCTTCACTAATTGTTTGGCTGATATAACAGTAACAGCGTTCTGTATGAACACAACTCTTTGTTCCATGAAATGGGTTTGCACTTAATTTAAAAAATGACGGGTTCCCATATATTGAGATAAGATAGAAAAGAAGAAGATTGAATTGAATTGAGTAAAATTCCATCATCTGATCTCGTTTTACTAGTTACTTCCTCAGATGTTAATTTTTCCAAGACGCTTGAAATTTTAAAGTATGTCTTTTTCTTATGTATGCCTTTTGTGGTGTTTATTAAAGGAGAAATTTGAACATTTTCATGTTCTTGTCATAAATCTTAATCATTTTCCATAAAATAGACGAATTCAAATTATTGACACATTACTTTAATTGGAAAGGCGTAACATTTAATGAATAACCATATTTTAATGAAAAACACAAATTATGTTTGCTACTTAAATGCAATAATAACAAAATAAATTTAATTTTTAATAGCGTACCTTACAATAATTTTCTGAAAACTCAAACAGTAATATAAATTACTACTTGAAAGTTAAACACAATATTTGAAACACCATGAATTGTAGGTACTTGTTCGTGCATCATTCTGCGAATGGCGAAATTCCACACAAAAACCATCGTGGCGATATTAATAGCACATATTATTGGAGCCCAGCGTTAATGTGTTTTTGTGTAGTTTTCTTATAAAAGCGTCATCTGGTTGTATACTGCTTAATTTTCGAAACAAATCGATGCCTTTTTTTGTGATTTTAAATTTTTGAACGGTTTTGCGTTAGTTATAACATCCACTGTGTAATCAAACAAATGCAGAGGGACTCCGTTGTTTAAGACTAGAAATAACGAATATTTTTGTTACACCTTGGTTTTCCCCCTTCAAAAGAAAAAGGGTGGTTGTCGGAATAGGTTACACTTTTCAAATGCCCACAAATGCCGCCCCTAAATGTGTGCCACCCGGGGCGGACCGCCCCCACCGCCCCCTCTAGCTACGCCACTGCCTCTCTAAAAGATCGACGTAGCTTATTCGCTTGGTAATGTAATGTCAAATTATGTTGTATTAGGGTTATGAATGTTTTACAATGAATGAATTCATAATTAAATGTGTTTCTTAATTTATGTAAAGCACTGTGAGCCCAGTTTCTTGCTGGGGTGCTGCGCTAATAAATTATAAATTTATTATTATTATGAATGCTGTTTACTTACATAGGCAACAGGTATTCATCACTGCTTTTCTTTTTGCAGTACATTTTAAATTGCTTCACAAAAAAAAATAAATTAACGACACGTTCAATTTGAACAGAGGCAGCACATCAAACAATGGCGAAACTGATTCTCAAAATTTCAAACCACTTCTCGTAGTATGAACGGGAAATCCCACGTGTTACAAAGCTCAAAGGTCACAGATCACATGAAACGTCACATGGAAATTTGAGAAATAGTTTTCCTTTGTTGAAATTCTACTTCGCTACACGTCAGTGATGGAGATATAAATATAAGAGTTCTGCTTAGTCATGAGCACGTGATTGTATGTCTGTAGAGTATGAGTTAATTGTCAATAGTTCGACTAAATTCTGCTTGGTAAATTTTAATATTTCCCGATAATTTGAAATCATCTGCGTGTTAAAATTAGACTGAGCATTTAAAGAAGAAAGTCCACCTCACTGTAAGTCTGTGCCTCAGGTTGACCATAACGACCTTAAGCTGTAGTTAATGTTCTGTTGCTATAAATTCCAATCTAATGAATTATCCCCTAAAGAACGAAAAAATGCAAATATTTATTTCAAACAACAACAAACACATCACTATTGAATATGTGCCATTAATAATGCAACAACTAATTAAATTTATTTTTGCCATGTTTCTATTGCGTACTTGTTTCTTCGTGTTTTCATACATTATACTCACTTAGTATATACTCAGTGTTTTTAAAGTGAGCCATCACGCTTTAAGAATGAAAATCTACGATAATAATGTTATTTTAAAGCAACACGTGGATGAATGGTTGCAGAGAATGACCTGAATTTGTTTAAAGTGAAGAAGATTTGCGCAACAAGTCGACCACACTCTCCTGCCCAAAGCCATCGGATCCAGCAGCAAGACTTTGTCAAAACGGTTGGGAATTGGGTTGGGTGCACTGGGTGATCAAGGCGTCCAACATTCATATAAAACAAATAACAACATAAACAAAGGCCTTTTAGATATTTTATGATTAAACAATTTTCAAGAAACATATTTTTGTCCAATAATAACGTAGCAATTTTAACTCAATGATGTAATGGTCTGACTGCACGAAGGAGCCGTAAGGTAACGTTAAAGTGGACTGACTAAAAAAAAATCGGTCAAAAGCTGTTCTTTCAATCTAGTTCAGTCTCCTGTTGGGGCCGTGGCTTCCAGGTAACTCGGGAGATCTTGGCAGGCTTCATCATACGATGGCGGTGGTTGGTCGTTTGTTTCCCGGGTCAAGGCACAACCCACGGGTTGCTCATGGGTTGGAGGGTCGTCCCTGGACGATGTATGTGGAGTGGTCGCCCACGGTGAGAGTCTCCCAGACAAAGTGGCCGCCATCAGAGACCACCTTTCAGCTCTACTCTCCCATCTCTTCTGTCTTCTTGTCAGACAGCCGCTCGTGTTGTACTGCATTGGCCGAGGGAAGAAAGAAATACGTTGATCAGAAATTAAAGCAGTTAATCTGACATAATTATCATTTTTGACTTTAAAGAAACAAACAGCTTATGGCATTTCATTTTTGGTGGAAAAAACAAATGTGTTGATGATTTCAAGAAATTAGTATGATTGAAATTAGTATGATTGAAATTAGTATGATTGAAATTAGTATGATTGAAATTAGTATGATTGAAATTAGTATATTAAAAAAAAACATTTTGTACTTGAGATTTGTACACTTTGAAGCAACATAAATTTATTTTAAAAGTCAGCGACACAATCATGACACAATGTTTCATTTGAACTCACTCTCGTTTAATAAAACTAATACACGTTTAGTATTTGGGAGTACCATAAAGTGAATATCAGTCTTTGAGATTTTTAAAATAAACTCCTTTACTTAAATTACGATTTTTAATAAATAACTTGTTAAAAAAAATAGAGGAGCCTATACTTTTTTTTTAAAGTTAAAGGCTGTTATAGTTTTCCGAGTAAAGGGAGGTTTTTCTCTTTTTTTTCTTTCTAAGGGATGCAATAATTTTGAAGATAGTATTACAAAGCACCTGGCTGTTAGATGCACGACATTCCAGGCGTCCAACAGTTCTGTCCAACCTCATCTGCCTTCTCTTCTGCTTCAGTTGCCGCCTGTGGATCAACAAGCATTAAACACATTAAAAGACGAGATCTGTGTCTGTGGTGTATAATCAGATCTGTGTCTGTGGTGTATAATCAGGTCTGTGGTGTAAAATCAGATCTGTGTCTGTGGTGTATAATCAGATCTGTGTCTGTGGTGTATAATCAGATCTGTGTCTGTGGTGTATAATCAGATATGTCTCTGTGGTGTATAATCAGATCTGTGTATGTGGTGTATAATCAGACAAGCTGAAACTGCGGTCCTGGGAATGAACAAATACTCTAAAAATATGATTGAGAAAATACGCTTTTCCTGTTCCCAATATATTTTTAAATGATCAAGTATGCAGTTGGAAAAGCGTCTTTAGGGTCATAAATAAATTAAACAACTTTCCTCTAATCAAATTCTTGTTAATAATATGGTACCAGAGGCGTCATTAGGGGAGGGATGTGGAGGGTTCGGGCCGCACCGGGTGACACCATCACAAGGGTTGACACAAAAATGTATAATTCTGTGTGCGGCCCAGTTCCCGTTATTTACCACTGTCAGACTCGGAGGGCGTATATGGGGTAAGTCATGAAGGGGTGACACAATGAGCTACCGCACTGGGTGACACCAACCCTAGTGACGACTCTGTATGAGACAATACAAATACTAGCACATAAATAATTATCTTTAATGGAATCTTAATTTTGACAAGTTTGATTGTTACATGATGATATTGCCTTTCCCCAACCACCTTCCGAAACCCAGAAAAAAATATTAAAATAGAATATTTAAATCATTTAGTCAATCTTCCAATGATATTTTAAAAATCACTTCCTGTTTTTAAATCAAAAGGCTCTTCCATTGTTAACTATTGACAAGCGGATTTCTCCGAAAATAACAAATTAATTATGTAGAGCTACACGTTGTTTTAAATCTTTGTGAATAGGTCTTTCTATTTCATGGTGGAAATCTATTAATAGAATTATCCTACGCATTCCATTTGAGCAGTTTTATAAAGAATTTAATAAAATCTTTGGGTATTTGGTTAGGACTTATTTTAAAAGATATTTCTGTATTCTAAGTTAATTTTACGTAAATTTGAGTCATCTTAGTGGACTTAGTGATTGTGGATCAGCTGTCGATGATGACATTTTTTCGGGTTCAGCTATATGACTGTACATCATGGTATTTTAAGATGTCTCAGGTTTCTCTTGTTGAACATTTCTCATAAACACAGATGATATATTTTTTTTATTGTTGCTTTTTTTTTGGTACTGATAATATGTGCATGGGCTAGATATTTTTAAAAAAATGTGTTATGTTTCATTCTTACATTTTCAAATTTCGCCAAGATTTAAGCATAGAGGTAAATCACAAAATTGCACTTTCATTTACCCATTTTAAAAATTCGTAATTATTCGCTAAATTTAATATAGGTTTTTGGAAATTCATTTCATTGAAAAAAGCCGCCACAATTTAAAGACGGAAGAGTAGCTGCCAGAGGTAACGATCGTCCAACGGCCATTCGCACGGTCGTATCATACTGCGCTCATGACTTCAGCATCTAAGCGGCATCTTTGGTCTATGATAAGTTTTGAAACCATTTATATTATGGTATAGTCCTTTTAAAAAAGGGATACGCTATAGACATTTGCTTTGTTTAATACTATTATACTTTGTATTATGAATTGAGAGATAACAAGAATTAATAATTTTTTAATATTAAGCATTTTCTAATAATAAATTTATTTGTTTTAAGTTTTAAATAATATGATTTAGTTTCAAAACAAAAACATTTCAATTGCAGAATTTTTAAACAGAACAAAAAAATCGGATACTGACTTCAGGTATACCTAAAACTAAAACTGCCTGAAAAATATTTTATATTAAAAAGATTTTTATACAAAAACAAAATTGTGAAGATGTAAGGGAGATAATGAAAAGTATTTGCAATTGTGGGATTTTAGATTACTTCCCTTTTATCAGGTCGCTAATATTATAAAGAATTGCAAAATTTAAAATCTAAAGCCCTTCGTAAGAAAATTGGGATTTATCATTTTCAAAAGCACCCTATTTATACAGAACTGTGTAATTCGCTTAAGTTTTAAGCGTGACGTAACACACATTTACGCAATGACCTCATAATAACACAAATTTTGGTCTAGAACTATTTAGAATCAACCGTCCACTATAAGGTATCGACATATTCAATATGTAATGTCGAATGATCCACTGTACACGACGACGCAATTCATGGTAGACTTTAGAAAATTGTGATTATAGTTAGTTTAAATGCAATATTTAATATTAATAAACGTATGTGGAGACACACCATAATGATTATCTAACAACATATTTGAGTGTTTGTTGCTTTTTTCTGTATTGTCATAATCGCAACAATAATATACGTCAAGTAAATGTGTCTATGCATAAATCTAGTTGTTTATAACAATAAGTTAATGTGTTTTTTGTTTTGTTTTTTTTGGTAAATAAAACATGTGTGTTGGAAATACTGGATAACTTAAGTAACGTCAAGTAGGGCCCACAACTGTGTGCATCTTACCTGTTATTGAAGGCTTGTATGAAATATATAAAAACCGAATAGATCCAATGGCTCAGTGTTAAAATCATCCAGTGGAACATGGTCCTAAATAAAACGTATAAAAAACTTTAAACACTTTGATATCAAATTATCAAATATTCTTTTTTGATAGATTTCTAATATCCGTCATTTTAAAAAATAAAGTACAGCGATATTGGCTTAAGCCATAAGGAAACAATTTATAAACATTGCGTCACTTCGGGTTGTTCCGTTACCAGAAAAAAACATTAACCCCGTTTTGTTGGAAAATAGATTTTATGCATTTTCTTAGAAATCTATTTGTATTTTCTGGGAAAATCCAATAGCAATTAATAACACCACGAATGGAAATAGTTTTTTTTTATTTTTTCATCAGGGGCTTTTAAATCTTGACTTGGAAAGCTCGCAGGGGTTAATTGGCTTAGACGGAAGACAAATTTCATAATTCAAATGATCATAAATTATTTTTTCGTCCATCACTTGAGTGTAAATGATAAATTTGTTGACTTCAGATCACATCTTATTTCTATAAATTATTCTCATTAACTCATAAGTATATCGGAATAGCTACTGTTTAAATCTATACACAAATTAGTACGGAGATTAAAGCTTTTAAAATAGCGTTTAAAGTAAATTACATCAGAGACGTGTGTACTATTATTATTTGAACTAGTAACAAAGCCCGCCCAAGGACGGGAATAAGTGTAGGGTGACCTGTGAAGTTCATGGACGCTATGTTTTGGTAGTTGTTATGCTGAAGCGTGTGCAGGACATTGTCGTCGCAGGGCAAGGGATGTGGACAACAAAAACAGCAAAAACAACAACAGCAACAACAACAGCAACAAAAACAAAACAACAACAAAACAGCAACAAAACATCAACAGTAACAACAACAAAACAAAAAAACAACAACAAAACAACAACTACAACAGCAACAACAACAGCAACAACAACAAAGCAACAACAACAAAACAACAACAATAACAACAAACACAAAACAACAACAACAAAACAACCACAAAAAACAACAACAACAAAGCAGCAACAACAAAACAACAACATTAACAACAACCACAAAACAACAACAACAACAATAACAGCAAAAAAGAAACAACACTTAAAACTCTTGCCACTACCCCAGGACCATCAAGGAAAAAGCATTTAACAGAATTGTCATTGGAATAAGCGGCAGGCATTACTTCAAGATGGGAACAACATAATGAATTATGACAAAAAAAACTGCACCAAAAATAACTCGTTTTGAACCTCCGTGTAATATGTAAATTTTTCTCCGCTAGTGATTGGCTGTAGGAGTCATATGTGTTTGAGGGACCAATCGCTATAGATGACGGGAAAGAAAGGACAGCTTTTTTTATTTTTTTAAATTATTTTTTTTAAGAAAAAGGGGGTTGCGGCGGAAACCTCAAATTACTATCATCGATCTCCGCTGCAGTCTCTTTTTCGGACATAGCGTTTAATTTTTATTTTTTCAAAGTTACATTTTAATTTGGCTGAAAGCCTTACAATTTTTTTATTTTTACATTTTTAATTTTGTGTGTGTGGGTTTTTTCAAATTTTTGGTGATACAAATAAACAGTGTTAAAGACAGTACATTTAAAAAATGTTAGTCAACTGGAAAAGCATGATGATGTGAGTGACAATACCCGTGGAGGGAAATATGAGTATGAATGTGACAATAGGTGAAATGGTGTGAAACAAAATGTGCAAACAATAAAACAAAGAAAACATGGGTGATGGCTGTTCCTCCAGTAGGGGACGTGGTGGTCGAGTGGCAGCGCACTGGACTGTCGTACCGATGGTCACGGGTTCGAATCCGTGTGAAGGCAAGGGCTTGTTCCCGGGGCCTAGGGCGTCCCTGAGTCACCCCGCCCCGTACTTAGGCGGCTGGGTAATGCGTGGAACCCACAAAGCCGTGGCCTGTGAATGCTGCATCACTTGCCAACAGATCATCTGTCATGGTCTGTGGACGCAACTATCTTCTGCATAGAAGGAGCGTCTGTATAGATAAGATAAGATAAGACTTCTCCGTTCCTGCTTCCTTTGAATCTGCTCTGAAAGGAAAGAGCGAATTTCTTAGCGTAGACACTGTCCGGATTTGTTCACGCCTTAACATTTTATGCATATAAATATGTTTATATTTACAAATATTTACAGCGGTTGATTAAACTTCAGCCAATTTATTTTATTGTTATTTAATTTATTTTATATTTAGTTTTATATTTGATCTATTAAATTTTGGATTTTTGCTCTAAATAGTATCTCTATTAAATTGTCTGAATACACGTGTTTGTTAAATATTACGTTTCTCCTGCACTGCCAAATGTGCTGTCTATATTCTGTCATCAGTCGTAAGCTGATGACATGTTGGTTTGTGTTATGGGATCTAGGGTTTGTGTTTAAGGCTATCGCTTTATCTATGTCTACTGGGTAAATCGTTCCCGCTTTTATTAGTAGTTTTAGTGTATTTTTAGTTTGTTGTATTGCTTCGCACTCCATAAACAGATGTCTCTCTGTTTCTATTATTGAATATTTACAGAGAGGGCATCTTGGTCTCTGGAGTGTCTGTTGTTCGAGTCTTTCTGAGGTTGGCGTCATATTAAAAATTAAGCGAAAAGTTCATTTCTCTAGCCCTTGGTTCTATTTCTTTAATGTGTAAGTTTTTGAAGGTGTCTTTTATTTCGGTTATATTGAAATGTCGCATCCACTTGATTCGCTCAAGATGAGGGGTTTTCTTTCGTTCTCTCAAGTGATTGTAAATTTATTTGTTTGTTTTATTGACTAACGTCTCATTATTTTTTATAGCGCGTATGCATGTTTGGTGAAAAGAGGGGAGAAAGGACAGAGACTTCCCTATTCTTATACTCGTTAGCACAAATTAAGCTTTTATAACTAATAATAAACAAGAATGTAGGTTTCGGGAAAGGTTTTATTCAGTACAAATAAACGATAATCTTTTAAATTCATTTAACGCGATATAATATTTTCAGTAGTTTAAAATATATATTTTTTTATTTAAAATAAAAGTGGAGACAGGAAAAATTTGAAAAATAGCCAAGAGTAGACAAGCCTGTTAGAAGTGAAATGTTTTAATATTTTAGCTTACTATCTCCCTTCCCCTTGATTTAATTTACTGGATCTGTAAGACCATCTATCGGGTTTACTTCTCTCCCTTGTACTGCTGTTTCGGAGTTTTTATTTTTGGATATCCTACTTCCCCGCTAGGGAGAGTTAATGACAGACAATCGTTCAGAGATCAAGTGAAGAAAACAATGCAAGGAGAACCCGCAGTTTTTTTTACCACGTTTTTATTAACTCGCTTTCGTTCCTGTTTGTCCAAGATTTTTTCAAATCTGCCAACGTAAAATTGTACCACTTCTGATGGTCCTAGAGATCTGAAAATTTTACCACAGATAGATCTTGGATGACAATGCATTGTATCAAAATTTCAGATCGATCGAATGTACAGTTATTAAATTATTGAACTTTTTAGTTTATCTATAGACTATATATAAGAATCTGTACCGTCTGCTTTTGTTGACATCCGTGAGTTAACCCCGTGACCACATCACAATGTTTTTAAAACGTTGGGCGGGCGCTTGTGAGGTGTTTGGTAAAATAAATAGAGGTAAAAAAATATTTTAAAAAAAACAGGTTGTTATAAGTGGACTAAAAAACAAACCCGTAAAAACAAAGTTTTTGACTATAAATCCCTTATATATGAGACATAACTAACAGTAGTGATTATTTTTAAACATTTACAGACTGACACTGAGTGATGTCCCTTGTCTTTAATAAATGGGGGTGGGATGTGAGGGGGTGTCGGCACGACGGTCGTCGTCAACACGACGGTCGGCGTCAACTCAAACTCACGTGGAACTGGAATTTTAAAAAAAATAACAAACAGTGAATTTTGAATTACATACCTCATATAAGGATAAACTAAAAATGCATTAATTTAATTATGGTACGTTCGATCGATCTGAAATTTCGATATGATGCATTGTTAGGTTCGACGGGTCCGTGTGCCAAATTTCAGTTTGATCGGATCATGGGAAGTGGGTCATTTTTGACTTCTGTTTTTCCGCCCGCCGAGCCCAAGACAGACAGACAGAGAGAGAGAGAGAGAGAGAGAGAGAGAGAGAGAGAGAGAGAGAGAGAGAGAGAGAGAGAGACGCCGGTGAAGTTAATATAAGGGATTTAAAAAGAATAAAATAAATAGAAGTAAAAAAAAAGATTTTTAAAAACAACGTTTTTATAAGCGGACTAAAAAGAAGAAAATAATTTAAAACTTATAAGTTCAAGTACTTTGATTTAATATGACTAAAAACGTGTGGCGGGTGTTTGGTATAAAAATTAAAGATTTCTAATTTAGAAGGCAAAAGAGAGATCTATAAGTGAGAGTATGAGTGAGCTGCATATGTTAAACCTCATAAGCGCCCGCCCCACGTTTTTAGTCATATTAAATTCAAAGTACTTGAACTTATAAGTTTTAAATTATTTTCTTCTTTTTAGTCCGCTTATAAAAACGTGGTTTTTAAAAATCTTTTTTTTACTTCTATTTATGAAATCAGCGAATTTGTATCCATGAAAATAAGTATTTGTTACTTTTTTTTGGCGGGTTTGGGACAATAATGTTATAAAAACAACAACCCGTAAAAACAAAGTTCTTTACTATAAACCCAAATATAAATAAGACATAAATATTGGTGTTGATTATGTTTAATGTAATACGCACCGCGCGACAGACCCTTCTGACATCGAGGGCTGGAGTGAACCACCAGTGACCTGTGGTCAACTATAGCAGACGGCTACAAATGCTATATTATTTATAGAGATAAACTAAAAATTCATTTATTAATTACGTACATTCGATCGATCTGAAATTTTGATACAATGCAATGTTAGGTGACACAAGTCTATGTGCAAAATTTCAGCTCGATAGGGTCATGGGAAACGGGTCATTTTTTTTTACTTTTGTTTTTCCGCGGTTTGACCACGAAAAGACGGTGAAGTTAATATAAGGGATTTTAAAAATAAATCTTAAGATCTAAAAATTATCAAATAAATTTATATTATTTAAAATAATGCTATATATTAGTATAGTCTGGTCTGTTCAATATATCATTAAACCTCTTTTTTTTCTCGTTGCATATATTCAGACAATGTGGCATTAAGGATATTTTTTTAAAAAAATTAATTACCCGCCCCGCCCCGCCCCCCCACACACAAAAGTAAAATAAAATAAATAAATAAATATAATTTTTTTTTAAATGCCTATCTTTTAGAAAGTACTTTTCGGGGGGAGGGGGGGGGTAATTAAAAATACATGATAACAAAACTTTTATTGTTAAAATACATGATAACAAAACTCCTTTAAAAGTCGTTTCAGCCTCCTGTTTGCTGTTTACATTTTTTTTAAGGCACGTTCAGTTGTTCGAACATTGTGTTCATTCATGTTTACCAATGAGGTAGATAATAACGACAATTTGGCTATTAAAACATCTATGCGAAATTTAAAAATAGCTATTAAAAAAACACATCATTTAATTGAAAATTTACTTTACACCTCAAACAAGTTCAACTGCACTAAAAAAAAAGTTAAACATAATAATTTATTTATTTTTGTTTAAACACATTACATCAAAAAAAATAATGCCCAGAAAGTATTTCAAAACATTTTAAGCACGTGATACAATTAACTTGTGCCTACATGAACTTAAAATCCTTTGGTGCATTTGCTGCTCTTTTATTCTTCTGTCTTGTCTTTGATTTCTCTCAAATGAGTTCTGTGAAGGCCCACTATTTATTAATCAAAAGTTACGAACCTGTGTCCATAAACCTGTGTCCATAAACGTGCGTCCATAAACCTGTGTCCATAAACGTGCGTCCATAAACATGCGTCCATAAACATGCGTCCATAAACGTGCGTCCATAAACGTGCGTCCATAAACCTGTGTCCATAAACGTGTGTCCATAAACGTGCGTCCATAAACCTGCGTCCATAAACATGCGTCGATAAACATGCGTCCATAAACGTGCGTCCATAAACATGCGTCCATAAACATGCGTCCATAAACATGCGTCCATAAACATGCGTCCATAAACATGCGTCCATAAACATGCGTCCATAAACCTGCGTCCATAAACATGCGTCCATAAACCTGCGTCCATAAACATGCGTCCATAAACATGCGTCGATAAACATGCGTCCATAAACCTGCGTCCATAAACATGCGTCCATAAACATGCGTCCATAAACATGCGTCCATAAACATGCGTCCATAAACCTGCGTCCATAAACATGCGTCCATAAACATGCGTCCATAAACATGCGTCCATAAACATGCGTCCATAAACCTGCGTCCATAAACATTCGTCCATAAACCTGCGTCCATAAACCTGCGTCCATAAACATGCGTCCATAAACATGCGTCCATAAACATGCGTCCATAAACCTGCGTCCATAAACATGCGTCCATAAACATGCGTCGATAAACATGCGTCCATAAACCTGCGTCCATAAACCTGCGTCCATATACATTCGTCCATAAACCTGCGTCCATAAACCTGCGTCCATAAACATGCGTCCATAAACATGCGTCCATAAACATGCGTCCATAAACATGCGTCCATAAACATGCGTCGATAAACATGCGTCCATAAACCTGCGTCCATAAACATGCGTCCATAAACATGCGTCCATAAACATGCGTCCATAAACATGCGTCCATAAACATGCGTCCATAAACATGCGTCCATAAACATGCGTCGATAAACATGCGTCCATAAACCTGCGTCCATAAACATGCGTCCATAAACATGCGTCCATAAACATGCGTCCATAAACATGCGTCGATAAACATGCGTCCATAAACCTGCGTCCATAAACATGCGTCCATAAACATGCGTCCATAAACATGCGTCCATAAACATGCGTCCATAAACATGCGTCCATAAACATGCGTCCATAAACATGCGTCGATAAACATGCGTCCATAAACCTGCGTCCATAAACATGCGTCCATAAACATGCGTCCATAAACATGCGTCCATAAACCTGCGTCCATAAACATGCGTCCATAAACATGCGTCGATAAACATGCGTCCATAAACCTGCGTCCATAAACCTGCGTCCATAAACATTCGTCCATAAACCTGCGTCCATAAACCTGCGTCCATAAACATGCGTCCATAAACATGCGTCCATAAACATGCGTCCATAAACATGCGTCGATAAACATGCGTCCATAAACCTGCGTCCATAAACATGCGTCCATAAACATGCGTCCATAAACATGCGTCCATAAACATGCGTCCATAAACATGCGTCCATAAACCTGCGTCCATAAACATGCGTCCATTCTGATGTAAAAATATTGCATCTCATGTCCACTTATTTAGGGAATGTTTATTTTAAACATGACTTTAAAAGAAAATTTTACAAGCTCAATCACCCTTAGATACATTTATTTGTGTACTTGTTTGACGTACTTTCCGAGAGTGCATCCATCCTAGTTAGAAATGTGAAGTAACTTTCACGAGTGGACTCTTCCTATAACACTTTTAGAAATGGTATTA
>CALYLW010001559.1:0-20000 GCA_944989445.1 Ampullaceana balthica
TACACTTACATTTAAATTAGTACACAATTGAAAATGAAATGAATTATTGATTTCTTATGCATTAAAATAAATAGTTTTTGTAATATTTTTGCTTTTGAAACTTTATTAATAAAAGAATAATTTTTAAAATAAAAGTTTATTGAGAAGATTATGTGTACCTAATTAAATCAATGCAGAAAATAATTTACAAAAGAGCAAAAGGTGTTTTGTTTATTAATAATAAGTTACCTGTCCATTACTTGCAGTAATACAAGCAGCGTGAAGTGGTGTTAGTCCTTTTGAATCTATATATATTGCCATTTCTTTGACAATGTCTGTGAAATTCTGTTAAAAATGATAAAATAGCTAAACTTAACAAAGCACAGTAACACATTTTGACAGTCTAAAATATATGATTCAACTTTTAAAAAAAACAATATTTAGCTAATCTATATATATATAAATATATGAGGTGTAAATAGCTTTGGGTGATGAGACCGATTCTGACCAAAAATGTTCATTTGCGGTAAATGGAGGGATCAGGTCAGCATTCACAGGCTGCCGAGTTAACCTGGCTTCTCTGGCATATCTTTTATGGACTGCTGTGGCTATCCTGTTGGCTTGATTTAGTATGCAACCTCTGTGTAAGGATGACTGCTGCAATGCTAAATCCTTTCTCAATACTTCCCATGTGTCCAGGTTTACACCGGATACTTTCAGAGGGGCTTTTATTTTGACTTTATTGCCTTTTTTCTATCAACTATACCTGAGCTTCCCAAAGAATATTCTTTTGATAAAAAAGCGTTCATAAAAAAAAAGATCTTATGATATCTCCCACCCAGCAAAGCTGGAGTGCATGAAATTGTAACAATCCTGGGGATTTCCAGCCATTTCATGCTAAGAATTTTTTTATATCAATTTTTTTCTGTAGCTGTCAGGCCCAATATCAAATCAAAAATTATTTGTTTCTTAAGTATACCATACATACAAGAGAACCAGGAGAGGTTCCTCAAAATGGCAATATATGTGGATTAGCAGGACTCTTAAATATTTTGCTCGCAGTTGGAATCCAAGGTGAGTGCTGATCTCCAAGTAGAGAATACATTTTTAAAAGCAACCAAAAAGCTAACGGCTGGTTTAAAATAAGATGCACTACTCCTCTTCCATAAATACAAAATAAAGCATCTATTTTTATACAGACGATGTTCCATTGAAGAATCAAGTTTTAAATCCTCCCACTGCTACAATGATGACAATGTTCATCAAATTTTAAATTAATATCAGTTAAAAACAATAATGCAGCTGATTATCAATTGCATGATAAAGCTCTCTGTGTCTTCTTGTCATATATTTTATACATTTTGAACAAAAATATTTATGAAAAAGGACTCACATATTTTTCCATTAAGTCTAAAATTTTGTTGAGGTTAGTAGGATCAACCCACATATTCTCTGCAATTTGGTGTAGTAAGGTTGTCGATGGTTGCCCTGAGGGGGGCAGCAGAACTGGGCAGCCTTTTGTTATCAGAAATTCACCAAGAGGCAAGTTGACCTGATTAAATTTGAAACACACAAATTTAATAAGTTTAACATGTTAAGTTGTGAATTTAGTTTTGATTGGCTGAAAACATAAAACAACTAAAAGAGTAATATAAATAGAAATTCACCAATCATGAAAAGGATAATCTCAACATTTAAGAATAAAAGTTGTCAAGAATGAGTCAAACACGTATTTACAATAATGTTCAAATCTGTGATGACCTTCAACAATAAAATCATATAAGACATTAACAATTCAAAGTTGTGAAATCTTAAAACCAAGATACTTTAACCATTTCAATTTAACTAACTAGGTTTAAGTAATGGAGCTGCTGAGAGCATTGTGAAAAATGTCACTAAAAATTGAATCGTTCGAACAATTTAAAAAGAAAAATAGTGTATTGGAGTTTATATTTAGATTATTCTAATTAAAGGTAGATTATACAGTTATGTATTAAAATTTCATCAACACCTTCTGCATGAAAGACCCTGTGGAAATGCAGCTGTTCACTGACAAAGTGCATGAAAGTCTCACAAAGATGTCTCCATACGCCTCCATTGACTCCAAATGGACGCATCTCAGAGACACGATCTATACATCAGCATAAATGCCTTTGGCAAAAAATCTCACAAAAACATGGACTGGTTTGATGCACATTGGGACGAGATGAAACCTGTCACTGAGGCCAAAAGGAAAAGCCTACACCCAACAGGCTGCATGCCTTAAAAACAGCCAAGTCGCATGCCCAAAAAGTAGCACATCAATGTGCCAATACCTACTGGAGTAACCTCTGCTTCAGCATACAGTCAGCTGCAGACATGGGCAATGCCAAAGCCATGTACAAAAATATTAAAAAAGCAACTGGCCCTTTGACATCCAAAGTTGCTCCCCTAAAGTCCAAAAGTGGATCAATTATCCAAGACCAGGCAGCGCAGCTAAAACGGTGGGTTGAGCATTATCTGAAACTGTATGCAACAAGTTACCACAGTCTCCAGCACAACTCTAGATGACATCCCCGTTATGCCGCCCATGGGAGAACTTATTAAAAATTTTGTGAATAACTCGAACCTTTGCTGGAATATCCAAAAGCTCTATGGTTTGATATGACATATTTTATATCATTGAATACCTTTGTATATGCAGAGCAAAGGGTCACTTAATTTTCTAGATATATTATAAGATTTTTAATTTGAATTAAATAAATAAGTGTGCAGTTTAGCAGAGAGACTGTTTTGACAATTGTATTAACACATTTGATTGAATCTATAATTGTGCATTGGAACTAATTACAATAACATACTTACATACAAACAGTGAAGTTAAACTTAAAAAGCACTTGATGATATTGCGAAGATTTTAAAAAGAATTGCAACATCTTAATGGAATTTCAATATTTACCTTGATTAAAGCTATCATAGCTGCTGTATTGTTTTGGTTATCAATTGCTGAAGGAACACATCCATGTTTGATGAGCAATTCAGCAATGGCAACACTCTGTTTAAGTGCTTTATCCTTACAAATTAAATGCATATATACATTTTTTTAAAAATTAGCTGAATCACTTGAAAAATTCATAAAACGAAGAGCAAGTTATAAAGAAAAATAAAGTTTCTATTAACTGAAATAAAACATAACTAAGTCAAAAACATATTTTGAACATTTCAATTCCAATGTATAAAAAAATGTAGAATAGAGACAGAAAGAGAGAGATAGGAGCATGAGGAAGGGAGAGAGAGGAGAGTGAGAAGAGAGAGAGAGAGAAAGGAGATGGAGAGAGAGAGGTGGGACCAAGAGAGGTGAAGAAGAGAGAGAGAGAGAGAGAAAGAAGAGAGAGAGAAAGGAGAGGGGGTGGGAGAGAGAAAGTTTGATATCAAATCTACATAACAAAACACCTAACAATTGAATATTTTTAAGAATGATCGCCATTTACCTTTAATGCATCTCTGAATTCCTTCTCTTCATCTTCTACATTAACTATATTTGCTGCCAGATAATGAAGCTGAAACGTCGATTACACAAATTAAAATAATATTGTTAATAATATAATTAAAATATCATTACTGTATTTTTTGTGAAGCCACTAAAGCACTTTTCTATAGAACTATTCTATAAATTAAATTTATAAATTTTTTTTTGCTTTTCCAAATTAAGGTGTTTTCCATCTTTTCCATGATTCTAATTCAGGGACCATTTGGGCATGTGCCTTTTAACCTGTGAACAGATTTGTTTTACAAGGTGTTTGTGCATTATCTTTCTAACAAGTAGCTTAGTTCATTGGATGCTCAAGGTTTTGATTGTTTGTCTGCCCTTTCATTTCCTGTGATATTTTTGTGTTGTGGTACCCTGAGGTCTCGAGGAAATTGTTAGAAGCTGTTTTGTGAGGACTTGGTGCTCAGAAGTATTAATCAGCAATTGGAGAATATAAATTTGTTTCTTGGGATAACATAATTGGAACATTAACAAGTATTAAGAATATTCAGATAAGAAATTCCTTACTCACAGGAGTCTGACCATTTTTATCTATAATTGTGCAGAGTGCACCTTTATCTTTGATCATGTATTGAATCTGGGAAACTAAGTCTGTCTGAAGTAGGTCACTTGAGCATGCATGAAACAACAATGTCAAACCTGGCAAAGATTAAAGAATTTTATTGAAAGAATGTTTTAAACACAGTGTTCCCAAAGAAATTAGTTGCAAATTTTAAGCTCAGCTAACCTTTTTGTAATCATCCAAGAAATGAATTTATATTTTAATCTAAAACTTTTCAACATTTATTTTTTTAGCCACCATTACATTGCATTTTAGCACATATGGGGAAGTGATGTAATAGAGGATTGAGAGAGAGAGTTACATGGTTGATCAAACCGTTACAGTCCTTTCTATTAGTGTTTGTGAGGGTTTACCTATCTTATTTCTAGCCACCACATGGTTACATAAAGGTTTTAGAGTAATAATTTAAAAAAACAACAAAATCTTTAAGTAAATATAAATAAATAATAACATGCTAGCTTCTTCCATTTCAAGAATGATTATCAGAAATATTAGAGCCCAAAGGGTATTTATAGAGTTTTTGAATCTTATCTTATTTATACAGACGCTCCTTCTATGCAGAAGATAGTTGCGTCCACAGACCATGACAGATGATCTGTTGGCAAGTGATGCAGCATTCACAGGCCACGGCTTTTTGGGATCCACGCATTACCCAGCCGCCTAACTACATGTAGTGTTGGGTACCCATTCGGAGCGGGGTGACTCAGGGACGCCCTAGGCCCCGGGAACAAGCCCTTGCCTTCACACGGATTCGAACCCGTGACCATCTGTATGACAGTCCAGTGCGCTGCCACTCGACCACCGAATCTACCATCATCATCAGTGAAATTGATGTCCACTTTATCATTGCGCAATAACTCTTGCATAATTCCAATATGAGACTTTAGATAAGCAATGTTGACTGGAGTCACCTAAAAAAATTAATACAGATATGAAAAAATAGAATGGATGTTAAGTCTCTACAAGAACTGTTTAAATTTAATTTATATTGTTAAACATTTTCATTAAAATAAGGACATTTTTAAAATTTATATTAGACATCTCATTTAAAAACTAAACAAATATAAAAATGTGAGGTTGTTCAATCATTTTTTAGTACCCAAATATTTTAACTGCAAAATTAATTTACTAAATAGAAAAATTTATGGAAATAATTAATTTTTTTCACCATTGCAATTAATATATTACCAAAAAAATAGACACCTATATGAATATATATGTAAATTTGTCTTTATGCATCTTTGCACATGTACCATTGCACATACCACCAACAATAAAAAAATATGTTTTAAAAAAAAATTAACAATCAGTTTTAAAGAAATTTTAATTCCAATACTATACTTATTTTTTTATACACGAAACAGAACTTAAAAAAAAACTTCATGAAAAGAAAAACAATTATATCACTTAAAAATTAAAATAATTTTAGATGTACCCTCCACATATTGCTGACATCAGGGTCAACTCCCACATCTAGAAGTAATTTGACAGTAAAGTACCAGCCATAGGCAGCTGCATAGTGAATTGGGGCATTTCCTGAATTGTCAGGTTGCTCTGGACTTGCTCCAATATGTAACAGATAGGACAGGGCACTTGTGGCTCCATTCATGCATGCATGAATAACTGCTGTACGGGACATGCGATCTAAAAAAATATATTAACAAAATGTTTTTTTCAAGTTCAGGACCCTAATGACAGAGCTAGATTAAAATTGTACATAATCTTCACTTCTAACGTGAATATAAATAAAAGATAAACTTTGCAAGCTCTTTTTCTAATGCCTTAAAACTTTATACATTTTCTAAAAATGTAACGGCATGTCTTATTTTTCTTTCTTTATAAAAAACAACAAAAACTATAGTGACATATATCTCAGTTTAATTCTCCAATTTGAGGTGTTAAACAGAGTGAATCCATGAAATCTTGAGAACTTCAGTGCATTAATAGGTACAATTTCTTTGTACTTGAACGATAAGTTTACAGTTTGAAACTAGTTTTCATCTCCTTTGAAATTTAGAAGGTAAATACTGTTTAATACAGTTTGAAAGCAACAAACCCAGCTGCTGCACATTAGCTCCATATTTCACTAACAGCTGAACCATCTTGAGATTTCCTTTAGCAGCAGCACACATCAATGGACTCAGTTGATTCTTAGACACATTCAGTTTGGCATTGACGTCTGCTCCTTTTTTCAAGTAGCCACTTCCTAGATCGTGAAAATATTGAGATAAAGAAATGCCTATATTTTTAGAAAATAAAAAAATAATTAAGTGTGGAAAAAGAAATGCTAGTCTCATATATTTTGCGTTAATTATTGATTTCCATTTTTAATCTTTTAAAATCTTATGTAAAAATATAATTTTAAGTGCATTAACTTTAAAATTCCCTCAGTTTAAAATAATTCAGTTTATCAAAATCCAAAAAGGAATTATAGTTTTGAAACAAAGAAGAAAACATTAAATTGGAATAAAGAGATACATTCAAAACTAAGTATGCCACTTTGATTTTTTATTTCTTAATATTTTTAATATTTAACTATTGGCCATTCTTAAAACTTTTAAAAAGTAAGCTAAATTAATTGTCTTTAAAGATAACTGCTGTAGAGCAAGAAAAGGAATAATTTTGAGTTAGACCTAAGATTCCAACAAACAAGTTCATAATTTAATTTTTGAATTTTGATTATTTTTACTATTTTTTATATTAAATATGTACACAAATTTTACTTGGCCTACCCACCACATGTCCCATTTCAGCTGCTACATGAAGGGGAGTTCTGCTGAAATTGTCTCTTCGGTTGACACCTCCAACACCAAACTTTTCAGCAAATGGATCTATGAAAAGACCTGTTGACACATGGTTTTGAAGAGCTTAGTAGAAACAATATGGTTTATAAGTTTAAAAAAAAATTATTATTCTCTTGTTGAAAAAAAGTAGTCCTACAAAAAAAATTATATTGCCATTATTGCTGGTCAGCCAGTGCATATAATAATAGTTTCTATTAATTTTAATGGTATTGTAAAGTGTTTTTAAATGACAAAAAAAATAATTAAAATGTGTCCTTCTGACAGTTCCAAAAAGTTCAATTAGAGGAGTTTTAAGACAATTAATTCAATTTAGTATTTTGAGTAAATAATCTTGCAAGGTAAACCTGTTATTGCTAATCAGCCTACCATTTTTAGCTGTTTCTAGCAAAATTTGAACATTCTCTGGTCTGTTGGCCTCAGTGGCCACATGAAGCGGCAGTTGATGAAGATTGTTTGTATCATTTAGGTTTGCTCCCCTGAGAAATTTTTTTATGATAAAATATAAACTATATTTCTACCTCTATATCAACAAGATAGTTGACTACTTTAAATGTAAAATATTATTACATAAAGTTAAATTATAAATTACCATATTGCACACATTCTGTAAGTGAATATCTTAGAAAATTAGTATATGTATTTAATAAGACTCGAGCATTAAAAATATTTAAATATAATATATATATATGTTTCTATCTTTGTTTGTTTGCCTCATATGTGTTTTTACAACATTCATCTCAATGCAAATGTCCATCAAGATTTCTGTATTGTCTTTACAAAATGTGCATTTGGTGGCCAGGGGCTCATGGGTGGGTTAGTGCGGGGTGGAGGAATTATCAAACTGGAAACCGGGGACAAGCCATAAACACTTCGATTACAAAATTAAAATACAAGCACTTTTTTCTTTGAGTGATACACACACACACACACATATATATATATATATATATATATTAGGGCTGCGGAAATTATCGATTAATCTCTCGATTAATCGTTAAAATTTTTATCGATTAAATATCGATTAAAATAATTTTAATCGATAAAAATTCGATTAAAATTAAAGAAAATATTTATAATATTTCATTTTTTTTTATTAATAAATAATGAATTATAAATAAAATAATAGTCCAAGTCACTGGCTGGCTGGATGTGGAACGCTGAGGAACGATGTACAACAGTCTATAGCAGTTGAAAAATTGTGTCGTGATTAGCACTGTAAAATTATTTAATATGAGGTCATTGTTTGATCTTATATTTAATACAAGGCGCGCTAAAAGGTGTGCAAAATAATTATCAATTAAAGAGTGCTGTAAAAAAATTATATGACGTCATTGCTTTAGCTTGTATCTTAATTTTGGAAAAGAGAACGGTGTAAAAATAGGATTTGATGATTTATAATTATAAAATATTTTGTGTACATTTCAGGA
Source organism: Ampullaceana balthica (assembly GCA_944989445.1). Lineage (NCBI taxonomy): Eukaryota > Metazoa > Mollusca > Gastropoda > Lymnaeidae > Ampullaceana > Ampullaceana balthica. The sequence goes on from CALYLW010001559.1 coordinate 8,302, forward strand.
AGTTTAATTTTTCGTATTTATCAAACAAGGATAATTTACTTGGGTTTTGACAAAAAAAGTGGGCGCCATAAGCGCCCTAAAGCCGATGTAGGGCGCCTTAGGCGCCCTACAACCCCTAGTTAATAAATAATAATAAAAAAAATTTTGACGTACAAACTTCTCCCGCCTAATATTACAATGTATTTTATTAATAATTAATTTATGTGGGCCTGCTAACGTCAACTAAAAATGGCAGACAGTGATAGCATCAGTTCCATCAGCACCGTTAGTTTTAGACATATAACTGGAAAGTTAAGCTAAAGTTTTGTTAATTACAAATCCTGATCCTTTTTTTTAAATATTTTTTTTTAAATTAACGTAATTAGTTTTCAAAGATACATTTTTTTTACAAGAACGCGTCTCATTGGACCTTTATGTATCAATGGCTTGAAATAACACTTGAGAAATGAGACTTAGCAATATTTTCCATTGTTAATTTTTGAGTTAGACATTATTTCCTTTGTATGCATAACTTTGATTTCAATTTTTTGTGTGGATTTAAAATTTAAAGACATAACATTTAGTTAAAAATATTCTTATTTTTCAAGGTCATTGAGACAGGGGAAATAAATCAATAAAATAAAAATGTCAATTACCTGTTTTTGTTACTTCCCTTGGAATTTTAAGTTTAATTATGTCATAAATGTTTATTTTTGGATTTAATCGAAATTATCGATTAATTATCGATTAATTTTTCAAAAGTTAACGATTAAAATAAAATTAATCGATAACAGCCCTAATATATATAAATAAATATACACCTTCTATACAAAAAGATTATTGTGTACTACACTCATTCATGGTTTATGTCTAGTCTTGCAATTTTATTATTTGAATCTTTAATAGTGTGTTGACTTTCCTGGTTTGTTCAGGCAACTTATTCCATCCCTAAATGACAGATTTATTTACCTTGAATGTGGATCTATCTGATTGTTTTATTGGATCATTGTTGTGCTGTATTTCCAGATAGAATTTAATGGCTTATATATTATAAATAATTTGCACTTTTTTTCTGTCTTCTAGTATTTCTTGGTTAAGTACTTTAATTAATCGTGCTACTCTGGTCAATTGTAAATATTCACCAGTATTGAATCCAGCAGCTTTTTTTTCTTTTTATCTGTGACACCTGACACTTTTAAAAAACAAAAAGTAATTAAATTTTAATAGCTGTAATAAATACTTTAAATTTTCAATACTATTCAACTATTCAATACTAACTTTTCTATGAGAAGTCTGAGGCAAGTTGAAGAGCTGGAGGCAGAGGCAAAATGTATTGGTCGATTTCCTTTAGAATCAACCATATGCACATTTGGCAATACAGACAGAAGTTTCTCTAAATACTTGCCATTGGGATTGGTTGCAGCACAATGAATCGGACTCAACTGTTGATAAGTAATATAGTCAAAGACATTATTCAAACAAATTTATTGAGTGCCTTTATAATTGACAAAGCAATAAAATTAAATTTTAAAAAATTCAAAATGTATTTATTTGAAATTAAAGGGTAAAATTATTTGACACATGCTTTAAAAAAAAACATCATTGAATAGGTTTATAAGTCAAATTTAAAAGATCACTAAATAAACATTTAAAAAATAACCACTGATGCTTTTTTTGTAAATTTACCCAAATTTTGCAGATTGGCACAGTAAAAAAAATGTTACTATGCTTTATTACATAAAAATATTGAAAAGCTAGAAATGTAGAAGTGTGGAGCAATTTATCTAGTGAAAGGGTTTAAAATGAATGTAAAAGAAGTTTTTTTATTTAAAATTTTAATGTTTGAGCTTTAAAATATTTTGGAAACAATTTTGTGAATTTTAATTGAACACAAAATTTAAATTGTTTACATTTTACATTTCAAGCAAAGGATACATATAAAAATACTAATTAAGGTTCATTATACTCTGCCAAAAAATAAAGGAAAAAATAATTATTTCCTGTATCCACCATCTCCCTCATGGAGGCATATTCTCTATACGAAATTGTTTGAGGGCGAATGGGGAAAACAGAAATAAAAGGGATATAAAATGCAGCCGTTTAAAAATTAAACAAAAGTATGAATAGTAAATAGAAAAAAAGAGGGTATTCAATTTTCATTTTACCTTGTATACACTTTTGCTGACGAACTTAACATTAAAAGGTGAACAACCTGTGAGCTCTTCAGAATATGATAGCAGCACCTGAATATTAACCAGAGAAAAATTATCATATTCTCTCTTTTGTCCTTGTGCTTAAAGTATAAAAATATATTAATAATCAAATTTTTTAAATTAGGTTTGTAGAATGGTTGGTGATTCAACATCAACATTTTAACTTTCCATTATAGGATCATTCAAAACATAATAATGAAATATTTAATTTTGTAGAATAAGAAAATTAAAAAAAAATAAATATAAAACTTACATCTCTAAAAAGATGATTAAAATATCTACTGCCCTCTTTTAGGTGGGATTGAACTATTTTACCAGCAATTATATGATGACCTTTCAAGAGCAGGTTATAAACATCTTGAGGACGGAAGGCATAAGTCTATAAAACACAATATTACAAGAATGGTTAGGTAATTCTCAGGGTTGTTAATATTGCAATATTGTATTGGTATTGGTAGTATTGCCAATACTTTTTTAAGTATTGGGACGATATTGCAATACTTCTTGAAATTTGATATTGGTATTGGTATTGCCAATAATTATTTTTGATATTGGTATTGATTTTTAACCAATACTAAAAGCAATATTCAATAAATTCTCTACAACATTGGTTGTGAATAAAGCTGAATATAATAAATTTTTCTTTGGTGTCGCCATCTTGCGAGTGACATTGCCAAACAATTTTTGAATGAGACTGATCAATGAAATGAATGATAATAGAAATCAAATCATATATGATATCTTTGGCAATGAGCATTGACCAGTGACTTACCAAGGCTCGATTAGGCTTAGGCCCTTTAGGCACCGTGCCTAGGGCCTACAAACAAAAATAAGGCCAAACAAAGAAAAAATATGTTTTTTAATTTATATAATATTTAAATTTGTTGTAATCAGAATTATTTTTAGTAGCGTGAATGCGTCGTTCTATTTCGTTCATAACGTTTCAATGATTGCGCATATTATGGACTGATAGGTAATACTTTCAAGATCTTGATGCCCATTTTTTTCTTTGGTCAATATTTTCTTTCCGATTTCCTTTTACAGAATTTCTTGCTTGAAAGTGAGTCAAGTTAATGTTTTGTTTCATCCAATGCCAATGTAGACATATTTTAGATATAACTCATGAATTTAAATTTTAAAATAAAATTTAATTATTAATAACGGTAAAACTGCATTATCTGCCGATGTTAATATCCACTGCAATCCACTGACTCGGTCTGACTGTATTTACTATAGTATGTTTAACCGTTTATGTATCATTTGCTTTTCTATGACAGTCATTTGCTTCATTCATCCATTCATTCATCCATCCATCCATTAATTCATTCACAATATGTGTACAGTATACATATTAACAATCTTCTTGCTTTAGGACGTTAAGGTATGCCGACTTATTTAATATGTTGGCAAAGACTTTTGAATGCTTTGAGGAAAACTGATGAAGCGTGTTAACTATTGAACAAAATTTGGTTAAAAATACATTGTCTAAATTAGCCAAAAATTTTGTTATTGTTTATCGATGTAAGTGATATAGAGCGATGAATTACGTATTTGCGTTTTATTCGTCGAATGACCCAAATATTGGTATTGGTAAGGCAATAATAAATAAATATTGGTATTGGTATTGCAATACTGGTTTTAAAATTGTATTGTTATTGGTATTGCCAATAGATTTTACAGGCAGTATTGGTATTGGTATTGCCAATAATTTTTTTTAGTATTGTTAACAACCCTGGTAATTCTGATGAGTTTTTACATAATATTCTATAAATAATACTATTAACATTAATAATATTTTTTACAAAGAAAAAAAAATAAGTATACCGATTTTTTTAAAAGTTAATAAGAAAATGTTTTAATTTCATTATCGCAAAGAACTTTGTCATAGTTTACGTAAAAAAAATCTGAAAATATTACGCACATAAATGTTTCTTTTGTTTACATTTTCAAAAAAATCCTCTACAGTCTTGAAAAGTGATGCGTCAGAAATGAAACTTGCTAAATCGGAAAAAAGTCCTTCATCTTCAACCTCCTCCTCTTTCTAAAAATATAATGATCGTAATAGTTGAATTGAAAGAAAAATTATTTTAAATTATCAACAGTTTTAGCCAATAAACACCTTTTCACACATCATCAAACACATCTACTTTATTCATTTTTAAATATCAATAGATAATTTTTTATAATTGGTATATTTAACATTTTAAATATTAAAAAATCATACTCAATCATAAAGAAGGTAAGCACACTATATTAATCTTTTGAACATTTATTATTGAAAATCCTAAGACAGAGCTCTGCAACGTTTTCACTCAATACAAACCAAGAAACTATTCAGGAGCTGGAGTAACCACCCAAACTGTCATTGATTAAAAATTGCTGACTGCGATGAGTAGGTCATCTAGAAAGAATGCTAAAAGTCAGAAAAGACGGTCCATAGATAGAGACTTAAGAGACCAAGAGGCAGCAAACTAACGGGTCAACCAAGAATAAAATCAATTTATACTGTGGAAAAAGACATACAGCTGTTGGGGATCTAATCATGGAGGTGGAATGCCATTGATTGCTCTGAGAGGAAAGCGTGTGATTGAGCTGGCCAGGGCCTTACATAGGCTAAAGTTCAATTAAAAGGAGGAATTGGCTATCAAACTTTCAATCACCACTGTTTCTTATGAGAACAATAGAAAAACAATCTTGCCTTCATACACATTTCTTTGTAAATTATGAAAGCGTAACAATTGCTAATTGAAAATTAAAAAATATTATGTTTTGACTGAAACATGGGAAATACCATTGAACTGGGGCAAACTTTATTTTATAATCTCACCATTTCCTTAGTTTTGTGATACATGACTTCCAGAATATTCCTGTTTATCACTATGACATGCCCTGAAATGATTGTATTATAGAATTATTTTTGAAACATAATGCAATGAAACCAATACCATCATATCAGTTGCAGAGCTCTGATTTGAAAGGTTAAAAACTGAAAGATGTGACAAACCTTCATAAATGCGTTGTTTCCCTCACAACTACCTCTGCTTGCTGTTATTTTACGAATGAAGCGAATGCCAAGTGATTTACTATTGTATCTGAGGAGAAAAGATTTTGCAGCATGTTATGACTAGCTTTTTCACAACATTATGGTCAGTGTCTTATATATATACCTTTTCAGTTAACAGAAATTAAATCTGATTAAGAAAAGAAATTGAAAAAAAAATATAATTCATTAAGGTATCAATTTTACATTACTAAAGGTAGTAAAATAAAGCCTCTACCGTCAAAGTTAGAAAACAGCTGTAGACTTGGTATTGTATTAATAATTAGTTGTAAAAAAAGATTTGGTTTTAGATTTAAGATATATATACAATAATAAATATAAATCATAAAAAAAAATCATTCACACAAAAAACTTTTAAAAACGACAACATGAAAGCTGTACTTCACCTTCAGGTATCCAGCTTGCCTAACATGATTTTATCTTCCTTGTTGTTCTTTTTTCTGTCTTCAAATTTTTTGCCAAACATCTCATACAGAAGTGTCAAGAGAATATTACTATCATTTGTTTCAAAAGCAGCTAGAGCAGGGGTGACTTTATTATCTATGAACTTGCAGTAAAGCTTTGAAAGATATTCATTGAAAATATTTGGTTAAAAATATTTAGGTTTTAAAAGAGACTTTTAAAAATGTCTTTATTGATATTATCTATCCTTTTAAGGAAAGGCATTATTCCTTAGTTTTTTAAAACAAATATTATATTATATTTTATTTTATAAATTACTTATCATAAAAATGACATCATCAATTCATGAAATTCAATAAAAATACTGAAGTTACTAGGTAAAAAATAAATAAAAATTCTGAAAAATAAAATTATTGGCACAATTTTTAGCATTTCAAGAGACATATTCCCAATGAGAGGAAAAAGATTCTTAAGTGCATCACAAGATTAGGATATATTTGGTAATAACCAAAATATAAAAGTTGTTTGGCTATGTTGATTCCAGCATATTTTGCTATTTAATTAATATACAACAATTTTCTAGGACTATGCTCTCAACAATACAACCCTATATTATTATTTACTCTTAAATAATTGCTGAAAATATTTAATATGGTCTAAGTTAATTAACATTGAAAAAACACGAAAAACAAATTCATACAAGTCAGTATTTATGATCAAATATATGCTTTAAAAAATATAGATTATCCATTTACCTTATAGATTCTGCTGCCATTTTTAAGAAGTTTGGTCAGTAACTTATTATCTTTTAAGTAGATGGCCCTGAATATAAGCTTGGAGTTGGCTAGTTTTGAAATGTAAGGCATAGGATCCCTGTGGTGATGATTTAGAATGTAAAAATAACTTTGATTTTGTTTCAAATACCTAAAATAAAAAATTAAATGGTGCACACTGAAATGGATACAATCGCTAAAATGTAAAATAAAGGAAATACAATGTAATAGAATAGGACTTTTGATTTTTAATCTTTCATCTTTAAGTAATTTAAAAAAAACAACCTTTGTTTCAAACAAGTGGGCAAAGCTTTATTTAATATACAAAAAACAAAATAACATTTTTAGTGTAATAAAGTTGCAGCTTGTTTAGAAATAATAAAGTAAATGAGCCCCTTTTAGAATGTTTACATCAGTCCATCTTTGGAAGTGATTTATTGTTGACTATATGTATCTTGGGCCCAAAACTACATGGTTAAAACCATTAAATTAAAATTGCTGCAGAGATTTGTTAGATTAATACTGACATGGATTGAAACAGTGGATCAAGTTCTAGGACTTGAATGTCAGGTCTTGGATGTAGCAACAGCTGTTCAGTCTTCTTTCCTGCTTTTTTCCTGACAGGTTGACAAACATCTATTTAAAAGTAAAAAAATATCATGCATGTGTGAATTCGATTTTAATACATAATATGTTAAGTCTCTGATGAAGTGATTTAAACAAATTTACATTAACTGCTAAGGGCAAGTTTTTAAACAAATTAAAAAATTAATCAGAATAAAAAAATTAATTTTTTGAAAATGTCAAAATATACCTTTGTCTTTGTTAATTTTTTTCTGCTTTCGCCTTCTCTCTTCTTTATTTTTTGGTTCCGCCAATTTGCATGCCCGTCTTCTACCTGTTAACAATGTGTGTTAATTAAAAATTATCATTAAAAATGAAAATTTTCAATTTTAAATTTCATTTTTTTAAGTATAGGCACAGTGTTGAAACAACAATAGAAAACATATAAATTAATATTTTAATTCAAACCTTTGTCCTGATTTTTCTGGGAGACGGTTTTGTGTGGTCTTTTCTTTTTTGGTGCTGGTGGATCAATCAGCATAACTTGTTCAACTGTAAAAAATGAAAAGTGTTAAAGATAACAGTATTCACAGGTAATGCAACATATGATAATTTTGTGTGCAACTAATAAACTTAACATTACCTATCATAGGTGAAAAATTTAGTTTTTAAATATACCATCATCATCAATCTCATTCAGAGTCTTTCTTCCAGTCTCGACATCTTGGGCAAGTCTCAAAATTTTCAAAATTTCATCCATTTGATCTGTTGGTAGTTGGTAAGTAACTTTTGACAAACGGTTCAAGAAGACCTAAATATTGTTTGGACAAGAAGTGTATGATTAAAAAAAGGAACACAAACATTTTAAAAGATTTTTTTTAATGCTTCAAAACGGCCTCCAAACTTTTTAAAGATTTTAAAAAAGAGAATTTTATATAAAATATTTTATTGATTTAGGTGATTTAAAAAAAATAATTCTATTATTATTACATTCATATAAAAAAACATTATCATCTTATGTCCTACTAAGAAATACATCATTATATGTTTACGGAGTTTGGTTATTATTATTTTATAAAAGAAAGTGAATTAAGAAATTAAAACAGAAGAAAAGTACAAGTAAAAATAAAAATTATATAAATCTATACATGCCAAATGAAATATATAGATGTTTCAGAATTTATTTAAAAAAATTCAGTGCCTGTATATTTATTTTTGTCATCAATTTTAATAGTATTCTTACAATATAAATATTTTAAGCCTACCATTTCAAATATTATATCGCCTCTAAAAAAATATATAATTAGTTGCATAACAAATTGATTCAATTAATTGTAATTTATTTTCAGTCATGTAGCAAAGAAATATATGTTTCTACATTTTGTTAGGTTATTTTGAATAATTTAAAAAATATATTTCTTGAAAATCCATCAAAAAACGAATATTACAATATGATTACCTCAAGCATGATGGAAGCAGGATCAATGACATCTCTGTATGTAATTTTATATATGTTGGAGATTTTAGATTGATTGCTCTTCCTTGTAAACCAATTTATCTTCACTTGCTTGGTAAAGTTGTAAACATTGCATCTTGTGCGGCAGAGGTAAAATTCATCAGCTAATGGATTTTTTAAAAAATCAGTGGAAGGAGTCATTAATAAACTTTAATGAATAATTCATTATTTTATAGTTTTATTTCAGAAAAACTTAGGGAGAAATGAAAGGATAGCATTTTATAATTAATTATTTATTTATGTACTTATGCTAAGACAAAACAGGTCAAATAAAGTTTACCATTTTCAGTGCGAACTGCCAAAGTAGCACCTTTGAGGAACCAACAATTTGTAGCATTTAGTGAAACTTTTGGTGTATGCTGAAGCAGGGATTCATTGGTATTAGAAAAATTTTCCTGGGAGCAAGTACAGAGTGTTGTGATGTTCCATTTGTCAAATATCTTTTAACTGACCGATTAGTTAAACTTTTCTGTTTCTTTTTAGCTTCTTCTGACAACGTTTTCTGATGTGATGTAGATTTCAATTTTCTAGGTTTTGATGATTGTCTCTCATTTTTAACAGAGCTATTTGATTTTTTACCTATTAAAAGTCAGAGTATTTTTAAAATGTAAGTTTTAATAAAAATCAGACAGTCAAACGGCATTTTAATCCTACAGAAACAAAATAATTACTGTGACTAAGTAGATTAAAAAATTTATTATTTTCTTATAGAAAATTAACAGCAAATTAAGCCAACAATTTTGAAATTAAATGAAAATAAACCTCAAATTAAAATAATGTTGAAACTCAATCAACAAAAATATTTTCAAGATAAAAGTGAAATTAATACATGATTTCAAGATGCTTGTAGTTGCTGATGCCCTTTTTGACAGCTTTGCTGTGACTGCCCTTACAGATTCTACTGCCTGTGGGCGAGAGCCACGCCTTATTAAACCAACATTGTCATCAGTTATAAGCTCATGAGTAGACATCCTACATAAAGAGGATATCCCTTCAATTTCTTCATGATCTTCAATATCAGATTTGTTTGGCCCTGCTGTATTATTTCTACCACTTCTAGATGTTGTGGCTTTGCTACGGGTCATCTTTACCTAGATGAAAGACACCTTTGAAATAATTCTTAAATAAAGAATATTTTCAGTTAATTTATCAATAACTTAAGCAGTTCTTGTACTTAAATAAAAACAACTATGATTATGTGAAAAAATAGATTAATGTGTAATCCCAATTTGTTAAGTGTGATGATTTCAAATATTTAAATAATTGAATTTGACTCAAATTTAAGATTCAGATTTTAAGGGTTATGCAGATATTTGTATTTGTTTAATAAGCCTTTTCTGGTCCCATTTTGAACATGATACAACATTTTCATTGGCCATTCATTATGTATATTGATGCCATTGTTAATTAGGTAATTTTTAAATATTTTTTCTCCATAAATTGAAATCAAATGGAAAAGAGGCTTCAAATTAAAAACATAAATGTAATCAGAACAACTTTTGTTGCTAGTTTATTCATTTTAGAATCAAATTATTAATGGATATTCTCTAATAGATTATTTGGTTTTGAGAAATAGTGATATTCACTGTTAAAAAAAAAGTATTTCAGTAAACTGCCATTTTTAAAACGTAGTAGTATGCCTTAATTTGCATTAATGTGAGCATTTGGTCAAAGAAAAATATCCTTGTACTAAAGAAAAGCTAAAATTAAAACTGGGTCAATGTAATTTTTTTAAAACTCCTTCATTATTAATGGTCTTCTCAAACAAAAAGAAAACATTTATATACATTAGTTTATCCTAATTTTAGGCCTGTTTTTATCAGAAGATTGTATAAATTGTTAAGGCTAATATTTTTGGGGGTGAATTAACTTCACTTTACAAGACACAGGTACGTAGATGAATAAAAAAAATATGTTAATTTCTAAACATAATTCTGGTGAAAAACAATTGCTAACTTTAAAAAAATACTTAGACTTTGCATATGACAAGATTTGCTATGTATTTGGTTTTACCCTTTGGATTTAAAATTAAGTCATTTGTCATTAGACTAGAAGTAAATAATAATTTGAATGTTATTGTTATTCAAGACCTTTTTTTTAAAATTGAAAATTGTTTCTTAAAAAAATATGTTTATTTGAGTTATTCCTATTCATATGTACATTTAAATATCTATAATATTCAAAATCAATAATGTCATTCTCATTACTATAAAACCTGATGCAAGGGGACATAGATAGATAGTCTAGCTAGCAGTTTGAATGGATTATAAATTTTAATGATTTTGCTAAGAAATATCTTAATCTTAATCTTATAACTTATGTCATATCAATCACACTTCTTGAAGCATTTCTGACAACTCAATAATTGTGAACTACATTATTAATTATATTTCAATTTAAAAAGTAAGGGATTAGACTCATTAGACTGAAATATTGTGGGTGTTTACTGTTATATAATTTTACATCAGTGGTCACCAGTGATCAGTATTATTTATTTCAACTATAATTAAGTCAAGTCAATTAGCATACAAAAACACAGTTACTGTTACATATTAATGGAGTATAAATTATATTATATTACATTATAATAATCAGTATATTTGCATGATTAAAAATATGTATTTATTTAAAAGCGCGTGGCTTCATTAATCTAACACTGCTTGGATACTTTAAGTCCCGGCACAACGTTTAAATTACCACAATCACAGCTACTTGAAGAAAATTTACACATAAATCACCTTAAATACATGTATAAGTATTCAGCTTCGCGGATACAGCTTTTATACGAAAATTTGTGATACCGCCCCTTCTAACATGGCTTGTCGTTACTTCTCTGTTTGTACAGGATTAAAATATAATATTAAACTCTAAAAACAGTTGTTAAATAAAATCCATACAAATTAAATAATTTAAGAGTGCCTTTCGTTATTTTTAAACAAAATTCAAAGATCTTTGTATGCTTACACGAAGATGAAACAATAAAGTTGTAAACGTTGTTATAACTTCTGCACACCATATTTATAGCTTTGTATAGCTTCGCGGAGCGAATAATAATCTTCTAAAAATAAAAAAATCAATCCCTTAGTTACGAGTGCAAAGGGAGATCATCTATTTGTGTAGTATTTTTGGTTTATTAACAATGCTTCATTTTGAAAAAAAAATATAAAAAACACTTTTTAATAACTAGTCTT